>JAMKPZ010003992.1:0-19504 GCA_024699675.1 Amphibolis antarctica | reverse complement strand
GGAGTTGAGATTTGAGATTAGAAGTATTGAGAATTGAGATTTGAGATTGGAGGAGTTGGGTGAAAAAAAAATCAACCCAACTCCCCCAATTTATACAAAATTTCCTCTCGTTGGCGACTGGCTATTGCACGTGGCACGCCTAGTCAGCAGTCGGCCCTGCTCATTGCACGCAATGCCAACACTCCCCGCTAGTTGCCCGTTGCATGTTGGCCCCGAGGACCTGGTCGTTGCATGCGCAGCGTGCCTCACCTGCCTCGCCTGGCCCGTTGCACCCCGTCGGTCGCCCATTGCATGCTGACCTCGAGGCCCCCAAGTCCCTGATCATTGCCCTCTTCAGCTCTTCTTCCCCTCTTCTTCTTCTCTTCTTCCCCTCTTCTTCTCTCCTCTTCTTCCCCTCTTCTTCTCCTCTTCTTCCCCTCTTCTTCTCCTCTTCTTCCCCTCTTCTTCTCCTCTTCTTCCCCTCTTCTTCTTCTCTTCTTCCCCTCTTCTTCATGGGACCGGCTTTGCGACTCGATGACTGTTCCCCCCACCGACCTCACAACTCGGTTACCATTCCACACCCCCACTTGGGACTCGATGACCATTCCCCCCACTGGTCTCGCAACTCGGTGATCGTTCCCTTTGTTGGCCCCAAGACCCGACAATCGTTCCCCCCACTGGCCCCATGACCCAGTGACCATTCCCCCCATTGGCTCCATGACTCGGCGACCGTTCCCCCCCTGCCTGCGACTCAATAATCGTTCCCCCCTTGCCTGTGACTCAGCGACCATTCCATCCCCCCCCCCCCCACCCCACCTGTGCCCCCACGACTTGGCGACCGTTCCCCTCACTGGCCTCGCGCAACCATCCCTCGTGCCTACATGGTTGTTCCCCTTATCGACCCGCACAACTGTTTCCCCCCTGTTGATGGCCCACCTTACAGTCTCACGTTAGGCTGGATCGTCGTGTTGTGTCAGGTTAGTATGAACAACCTGAGGGTCGATGCAAGCACGACCCATAGTAAGAATAATTATTCGTGTCATGTCGTTGACCAACACAGTCAAATCATGTCAAGCTGGGCCATATTGACATCTCTACCTGGATGGCACCTATGGCCATGAGAAGAATATTTTTAGAATGTGAGCTTTATGAGCAGTTTTTTTTATATTAAATAAAGAGAAGTCTATTGAGAAGATTTATTTCTCTTTATGAAATGTTGAACAAATTGAATGTTCCAGATGGTTTGAATCTGATCAAACCAGAATCAGATGCAAAACTTATTTTTCTTTTTTAAAATTTTTCATAAAGTGGAGATGTTAGTGTGTGTAAGTTCGAGGGTAAAGACATTTACCCACAAGCTACCTTGAGGGTTAAGTGCTTCTTTTGTGCAGAACGTTAAATTTTATGCAAACTGAAGGGTATAATGTTAAAGCTTAAGAAGAATTAAATATTCGAAAGTAAAATCCTCTGGAACGTGTAACACAATTAGTATTTAAAGACTATTCTAGCGGTTAATTGGAACAAGGCAATCAGGACATTACTTATAAGATATTTAATCAATTGTTTCACTTAATTGAAGTCACCAATTCAGCTAAACACCAAGCAAAAACTAATCCCTATGGACAAACACGTACTTGCACACTAATTACATCTGAACCCATGCACTTGCGGTGAATTAAAATATTTTGCACACATAATTTATATAAGAAAAGAATTACAAGTGTTGTCAGTGGTGGAGTAAACAATTGGTCTTGCTACGGGGCAGCCATAATTGTTCTTCTTGTAGGTGTTCTGACTAACCTATGAGATGAATCCCTAGACCAACCTGACATACAACATTTAAATGTAAAAGAAGATTTACTTGTGTATCGTCATTAAATAAGCTTTAGCTGCCATTTCATGTTGTCATGTAATAGGTACATCTATTTACAATAATACCACAACTGTAGTAAATGATATAAAATTTTAGATTTCTTAAAAATATGCAACAAAACAACAACAATCATTTAGATTTGAACACAATACAACAAAGATGTTCCAAAAGAAATAACAACATTGTGCAAGTTCAACAGAGGAATTTTTTTGACACAACCCATGGCCAGGTGCATGGGTAAATTAGTTTACCCTCGAACTAACACATGGGTCACAGGAAATATTACACACAATGTTGCAGAATATTTGCATAGGGAACCACATTGCAAAAGTAGGCAAGGATGATTGATGAATAAGTTCAGTATTGTAGTCTCCATCAAACAATTGGATCTTGTAGTAATAGAGATTATCCCAAGCATAATAAATAAGAGTCTCCATTGATGAAATAGAAACCCTTGATTTTTCCTACAAAAGGCATGTTAGGTGTTCCTAGATTTTCCAGTTGCAATTCAATGTAGACTCGATTCCATTCCCATTTTTCAATGTCTTGTACTCTTTAAATTTAAAATTTCATATCATCATCTCACCATCTAATTAAACTCAGAGATTCTGGCTCTCCATTGATTCCCCCAAATATAGCCAATTCAACTAAATCCTAGAATGAACTTGATAGTGCTCCCATAGGTTATGGGACAGGTAGGAGCTTCACTGATTCATCTTCAATATTGATGGCAATGATCGTAATATCATTAATAAATGTAGGGGTACAGCTTGTTATCAAGTAAATAATCCATCGATAATCACATTGTGTTTGTTGTTTGTTGGTCTCCCTCTAAAGTAAACTCTTCTAATAGGTTGCCATTGGTGTTTGTCAAAATGATAAACCAACAAGTATTGCCAATCAGTCTACATTCTATACGCTCTTCGGATAGGTTCCTCCCAACAAAATAATTTGTGCATTATCCTCTTATTAGTACCCTTAAATGTCATGACTGCACCTGAATCAAGCAACACAAGCTTGTCTTTGTTAGGGTTTGGGAGTACTAATTCTATATTTGTAGCAGGATTCTTAATCCCAATATCAGATCTGTTAGAAAATTGTTCTCCAAAATATCTGAAGATAATTAGTCCACCATTACAACCTAAAATATTTTCAATTCCCTCCAGTGATGTAGGTTGAATTCCTGACATAGAATCAATTCCATGATACAAACATCTTCTTGAACATGCATCATACCAAATCACTCCATTGGTTGTATTTCTCATTTTGTTTGCTTGGCATGAACAAAAGTAATGCTCTTAAATGAATGCCTGGACACTCTTGCTCACACAACTTAGTTTGCATATTTCTCTCGCTGGCAAATAGCTTAAAATCTCGTGCAAAATGTCTACAAGAATCTCCATCGCTCACTAAAATTCATTAAACCCAAATAGTACATTGAATCAGCAATAAAACTCAACTCGATACATCTAATAATCATGAAGTAAATGCACAATGTATGAGTATTAATATGATTGGCAATGACTGCATAATAAAATTTTTTGAAAATACCGTCTACTGTAGCTTACCCTCAGACTAAGTTCAAGGACAATGGTGTTTACCCTTGGACTACCTTGTGGGTAAACTTGAAAACTGTTAATTAATTATGGATCTTTCCATCTGACCATCTGATTACCCGATTAATCTTATAAAAATCATTAAGACCCTATCATGCATTAACGCTCACAATACTCTCCTCCTCCCATTATACATCATGGCTTCCACCTCCACTGCTCCTCCCTCCACTCCAGCGTCAAGATACAAATGGATTAAGATGCTGAACTTCAAGAAGTTCAAGATGAATGTTGAAATGTGGCATAACGAAGGGAATCGCAAGCTAAAAGTCGCAATTAGAGAACAAGAATTGAAAATGGTAAGAGAGGATACTGTTGATTGTTTAAAACAGAGTAGGGAGTCTAGTATTGTAGTGCCAACCTTCTTAAAAGAAAAGATAGCCTCTCACATTGAAAGAGAGGTAGGGTAGGAGCAGTTAGCTCACCCTAAAAATCGATTAGCACATGATTTGATTAGAAGAAAGTGCATTTTCTGGTTCCACAGGGAAGTGTTTTGTTTAGCCACCAACGGGTCTACAAAGATTAGAACTAGGACTTATTTTTGCATGTCGTGGCAAACAATAGGAGCTCAAAGGTCCCTATCAACTGAGGATTGGATGAGGTTATTGAAATTAGATAAGTCTAATTAACCTCATCTAGGTGGCATACAGGTAGTTTAAAAAGAGATAATACCAAAGAGAAGATATTGGATGACTTGAAGTACCAGTTGCAACACTTCAAGACCAGAGTGGAAAGAGAATTTGTCACCCTCCCTTTAGCAGTTGCATAGACTATTAGTGATTACACTCAGCAGGCCTGGCAAGATGAGTGTGCAATAAGGCCTAAAAAGATTGTGGATCAATAGATTGTCTTAACCAAGGTTGAACTGTGGATTATGTGTACCCTCTCTTTCATTCGGCTATCACCTGGAAGCCCATGGGGTTCCGTCAGCAGAGTTGGCAAATGGGTCGAGGTACAGATTTTTGGCAACTCCACTAGGGAGACTCGCTACGTTTTATTGATTAAGCGACTCAGACTCTCGCTCGTAAGGCTCTTTTACAGTCAGCCTTTTGTTTTTCGTTTAGGATTGTTATCGTCCCTGCCGCATTTGCTAAGCGAAGCCGCTTTCATGTGCATCGAACCACACCACCCTTCTTTGGGTTCTCCTTCTAGATTCTCCTTGCAGACCTTTGCAATTTGCTCTTGCAGTTCCTGATCTCGCTAGTTGCCCCTATCCAGACCCGTTCACAAGCAAGAGCCATGACCATTGGTTTTGCAGCTACATCCGGGACTTCCCCATTTGTCACCACGGCTGTCTCCATGCCACTGTTTGTGGCCTGTGACCGCCACCTCCTATCGTCACTAGGACGAACTTCACCAGGACAATCATTGTACTTGCTGGAGCCACAGATCTACCCTAGACAATCTCGCACTGCATCCTGCGTCGCTTGCCTCTCCAGTTGCTGGAGATGAAGGTGATAGGTCGGTTCCCACGCGGAACACCGGCCCATATTACCAGCCGCCCTCAAACATGGAGGGCATAGAAGGGGCCGACACCTACCAGCTGCCTTGACAAGGGCATTTTGAGCAGACACTCCTGGCTCATCAGTTGGCGCACTACCAACAGCAAGGGATTAATTCGGTAATCCCACCCAGGTCAATCATTTGTGTACCAGAGATGCCGCACACGAAGAATATGACATTGTCACCACTCCCGTGGCAGGTCAGTTCTTTCAGCCGCCACTACAAACGGTTGCCGCCACTACTGCCGCCCAAATGCTGGACCTATAAGGGTAACTACTTCAGAGGATAGCCGAACTGGAAGCATCCTTCCAAAACATGAGGCTCGACCCACCGGAACCCACTTGTTCGTTCCAAAACCTCTATTTTTGTCTAGAGGCGATGCTACCTCCTGACTTCAAGATGCCCGAATTGGTCAAATACAATGGGCATGGTGACCCCTATGCGCACCTCCAAGCTTACTGAGGGGACATGGCAGCACTGCAGCATGAGGAGAAGCTCCTTGTCCGGCTGTTCCAGAAATCCCTCCAAAGGCCAGCATTGTCATGGTACATGTCCTTGGACTTAACAAAAATCTACAACTGGGAGCAGCTGGTGTACATGTTCCAAGAATAGTATGTGTACAACTTGGACCTGGCACCCAAGTTGTAGGACCTTCGCAGCCTTCGCCAATGTGAAAATGAGCTGTTCAGCGGCTATGTTGGCCGATGGAGGACCTTGGCGTCCCAAATCTGGGATAAGCCAGCTGAGGAAGATTCGTTGGACATGATTGTACAGGGTGCCCAGCCATCACTGGCGGCGCTCCTATGCATTCAATTGTACACCACATTCTCCCAGCTGATCAAGGTTGGCAGTAGCCTGGAGGGTTTTTGAAGTCTGGAAGATTCTCGGCCCTCCCCTCTGGGGTCAACACTGGAGGAAACATCTATCCCAAGCCACCGGCAACGGGCGACAACGGGGGCAACAATCATAGCTTCTGGAGGAACGACAACAATCATAGTCTCTCGTCATGGTCATGGCAGTCACGCCCCCGCCAAATCAGCCACAGTAGGTGTACGCTCCAGCCCAGGAATATCGTCCACTGGCCACCACCCCGGTTCAGCAACCAGTTTACATGGCCCAACCGGCAGCCGCACTAGAGCCTCCGATGTCATGGCAATGGCAGGTAGCAACCCTAGGATCTTCCCGTCGAAGGAACTAGGTGAAAAATGGGGACCAAATGGGTGCTAACAAATAGCCGCGGCAACCACACCAACCACCTACGCAGTTGCAGCAGCCACGCGTAATGGAGTACATGGCCCTCTTAGAACCACTGAGCTAGGTGTTCCGCACGGCGCAGATGCTGCTCACGCTCCCTCCTATCAGACCACCCCTAGCTATTCTTCCCTCTTAGTACAACTCACAGTAGTATTGTGAGTATCACTGATCTACTGGCCATGCGACTGACCACTGCCAGACGCTGAGATAGGCCATCCAGCGTCTAATCGACCCGGGAACCATCGAGCTCCAACAGCCTCCCGCATCTCCCAAGCCGAGCCAGCAGACTTTCCTGAACCATGTAGAGAACTCTTGGGTGAACACCATCCTCCCGGATTCTGGTAATAGGAGACGACATCCGCTAGAGGGATTTCGGCCTATGCAGCTGGTGTTCGCATATTCAATTGGACGTGGGCAAGGGACAAGGCAATCCCTCCCTTCAACATGACCGCTGGAAGCCAGAATCTCCTGGTTGAACTTGGTCAACCTCATCCGTCTGGTCCGTAAACCACCAAGGCTCATGGCTTCCAGGCGACTCACGCTGGAAGCCGCACCTTCAACAACAGGGCTTGGCATCCCAAACATAAGTGTGCCGGTAGTTGCATCCTCAACAGCCACTGACTCAGCAACCTAACCAAGTCAGCCAAGGCTTAACAACCCAATGAAGTCGTCATCACAGGGCTTGACAACCCAATGAAGTCGTCATCACAGGGCTTGACAACGCAACGAAGTCGTCACTAAGGGCTTGGCATCCCAAACATAAGTGTGCTAGTTGCTGTGTCCTCAGCAGCCACCAACTCGGCAACTTGACCAAGTCGGCGAGGGCATGACAACCCAATGAAGTCGTCACCACAGGGCTTGAAAACCCAACGAAGTCGTCACTACCGGGTTTGGCATCCCATGCACAAGTGCACCGGCAGTTGCGTCGTCAGCAGCCACTGACTTGGCAATCACACCAAGTTTTTCACCCAGCACAGGCCAGAATTGCAGCCATCCAGTCCCCATTCCCATCATCTGGCAGCCGACAACATTCAGCATGGGTGCCGCACCTTGGAGTCGGGATAGCTAGCTAGCTCAGTCTCAACAGCATCCTCTACAAGCAGACCACTGGCCAACATCACGGGGTAGAAATAGGGGCATTCTGCCCCTCCCCCGCCACACTCACCTGGACAGGCAAACGTGACCAACTCGTCGCTTCCTCGTCTGGGAGTCTATCGGGTTTCCGCCTCTTGGCGAGCCAGCCACCGGCTGCTGGCTCGTCCACATCACCTTCCACACGTACCAATAGAGGAGCAATGTCCCAAGGTAGAACTAGGGGCATTCTGCCCCTCTCCCCTCTTCACGTGCTCGGCAATTAGAGTAGTTGGCGAAGCTCAGGGGCCCTTGTGCCTCAAGCAGGCGTATGTGACAAGCACGTCGCATACTCGACTAGAGTGCATCACGCTACCTTTAGACAGGCTAATTGTCGATGTCTCTGACCGACTCTCCGCCAGCTAACCGGGAGGCCAACCCCCTGACAGGTATGCTCCCTTTCCCCTGAGGAATCCTCTCCTACAAATCACACGTCGCACCATGCACGCACAATAAGCAGGTCCATCCTTCCGGTCATCCTGCCACATCGGTGCTAGAAAGGAAGAGGGTCAACAAGGCTAGTGAAATCGTCACCCCCAAGAATTGGTAAGGGTTCCGGGTCTCAGTCCGCCAGAAAGTACTTGTGCCCCCCTCAATCTCACCACTACAAACGTCTAGGTCACCGTCTACCGGAAGCAACAATGGGTGTACCCTCTCTTTCATCCAGCTATCACCCGGAAGCCCATGGATTTCCGCCAGCTCCACCAGTGGATGGACTGAGGTACAGAGAATTGAAAGGTGATTGTGTGAGCGCATTACCATGTGAGATCGATGGCTCGTTGAACAGAGTCGCCACCTTATTTTTGGGTAGAAAACAAGGAAAACCGAATGGGGAAGTGTCCTTCCACCATCGAAACAATAAAATCGCGAGAATAACGTGAAATCGTGTAACGCTATACGAAACATGAGAGAATTTTATACAGGGCTCAGGGTAGTATTGGGGAAGGTGTTAGACACCCCCAGACAACCTAGGCAATCCTGGCCTCTCTCCGGCTCTAAAAACGGAAAACCACGACAATCAGTTTGGCCAAATGTGGCCTCATCCTGGAAGTCTTTCTAGGGCATCGGAAAATTCTTTGGTGACCAGGAACCACCCGGGTGTACATACTCGTACACCCGAATGGCCGACGTCGACAAGGATGCATGCCGGCGGCGTCATCCCGAAAGCCTTTCCGGGGCATCGGGAGGGTAGTCTTACTCCTCCCGAAGATGGGGAACCATTGGGTCGTACATGCTCGTTCGCCCGAACGGTCGCTGCCGGCAAGGATGCATGTCGGTGGCGTCATCCCGGAAACCTTTCCGGGGCATCGGGAGGGTAAACTTACACCTCTGGGAAAAATGGGAACCATCGGGTCGTACATGTTCGTATGCCCAAACGGTCGCCGTCGGCAAGGATGCATGCTAGTGGCATCATCCCAGAAACCTTTCCGGGGGATCGGGAGGGTAGACTTACACCTCTCAGAAAAATGGGAACCGTTGGGTCGTACATGCTCGTTGGCCCAAACGGTCGCCGCCGGCAAGGATGCATGTCGGTGGCGTCATCCCGGAAACCTTTCCGGGGCATTGGGAGGGTAGACTTACACCTCTCGGAAAAATGGGAATCGTTGGGTCGTACATGTTCGTACGCCCGAACGGCCCTACCGGTAAGGATGCATGCCAGTGGCATCATCCTAGAAACATTTCTGGGGCATCAGGTGGGTAGTCTTACACCTCCTAGAGAAGCGGGAATCGTCGGGTCGCACATGTTCGTATGCCCGAACGGCCAACGTCGGCAAGGATGCATGCCGATGGCGTCATCCTAGAAGCCTTTCTGGGGCATCGGGAGGGTAGTCTTACACCTCTCGGAGAAGCGGGAACCGTCGGGTCGCACATGTTCGTAGGCCCAAACGGTTGACGTCGGCAAGGATGCATGCCGGTGGCGTCATCCCGGAAGCCTTTCCGGGGCATTGGGAGGGTAGTCTTACACCTCTTGGAGAAATGTGCGGAAAATGGATAAATCACGTAAAACACGTGGGGAAATTGCGAGTTTCCACGTAAAAGGACTTGATAGAGGGGTCGCGACCGAACCGAACTCAACTGTGCCGGGTGGATTCACCTGGCCGGGAGGGAGGCTGCCGGTACCTTCGAAAGTGCATCCGAAGGGATGACATCCGAGCATGTCCTCCGACCTTTCCCTTGCATGGGAAAGATCTAGCATGGTCGGGGCTCGAGAAGAACGTTGTTAAATCATACGTAAAATGATGAGGAAGGAGGGGCTTAACTGTAGGGAGTCGTCAGTGATGATCGGAAGTCCTAGCTCCGGTGTGGCGAGAGGGCGTCGGGGCTCTGAGCGGCTTTCCTCCTTTAGAACCTCCAACCAACGTCTTTTCCAAGGGGTGAAAAGCGTCTGAACGAGCGTCTCATCGGAACGGTCCAAGCGTGCTCTCATGGGAGGGGGAGGCCCTCTTTTTATAAGGGGTTACCTTCCCTTTTTTGGGGGATCCAAAGATGGAACCCGACGCATATCTCGATTCAATCACGCGGTCGGTGTGATTTATTGATTGCGAGATTTAAGTGGTTAAATCTCATCGTGCGGCACCCATGATTCGCCTTACCTTTCTGGGTAGTTAACCGATAGCCGCTACGTGCCAGGCGGATATCGGCTGGTTCTATTTGGCCACCTAACAAAGGGGAGCATGTTGGCATAGTTGGGGTATTTGGGGAGCCGGCTGCTGGATTTTTGTACCGGTATGCCAACGGCGGGCTGACTAGTCCCTTGATCCTTCTGTTCAAGTATGGGTTTTGGGGAGCCGGCTGCCGAATTTTTGTACCAGTATGCCGACGACGGGCTGGCTAGTCCCCCGATCCTTCTGTTCAAGTATGGGTTTTGGGGAGCCGGCTGTCGGATTTTTGTACCGATTTTCCGACGGTGGGCCGACTGGTCCCCCGATCCTTCTGTTCAAGTATGGGTTTTGGGGAGCAGGCTGTCAGATTTTTGTTCCAGTTTGCCGACGGTGGGTCGATTGGTCCCCCGATCCTTCTGTTCAAGTATGGGTTTTGGGGAGCCGACAGCCGAATTTTTGAACCAGTTTGCCTGTGGCGGGCCGGCTGGTCCCTCGATCCTTCTGTTCAAGTATGGGTTTTGGGGAGCCGTCTGCTGGATTTTTGTACTGGTATGTCGGCGGCGGGCTCATTGTTCCCCCGATCCTTCTGTTCAAGTATGGGTTTTGGGGAGTCGGCTGCCGGAGTTTAGTACCGGCATGCCGGCGGCGGGCCGGCTGGTCCCTTGATCCTTCCGTTCAAGTATGGGTTTTGGGGATCCGGCTGTCGGATTTTTGTACCGCTATGTCGGCAGCAGGCTGGCTAGTCCCTCGATCCTTCTATTCAAGTATGGGTTTTGGGGAGCCGGCTGTCAGATTTTTGTACCAGTTTGCCGGTGGCTGGCCGGCTGGTCCCCCGATCCTTCTGTTCAAGTATGGGTTTTGGGGTGCAGGCTGTCGGATTTTTGTACCAGTTTGCCGACGGCGAGCCGGTTGGTCCCCCGATCCTTCTGTTCAAGTATGGGTTTTGGGGAGCCAGCTGCCGAATTTTTGTACCAGTTTGCCGGTGGCGGGCCAGTTGGTCCCCTGATCCTTCTGTTCAAGTATGGGTTTTGGGGATTCGGCTGCCGGATTTTTATACCGGTTTGCCGACGGCGAGCCGGTTGGCCCCCCCCGATCAACCTGTCTAAGCATGGGGTTCATGAGAATGCCCCTCCCTAGGCGAGGTTGTATGACCTCGGTGGAAGGAAACCGACGTCCTAGGGTTGAATGACCCTCCATGCGTGGGTGGTAAGCCATGCGAGGTTTCACACTTTGTGAATCGTCCATCACTGGTTGTAAAATATAGTCGGGCTTACACTCTCGGTCACCTAGCTGAGAGATGCCACACGAGGTGTTGGGCTTAGCCGGCTGGTTGTGTCCGAAAGTTGGTGTCGGCGCAGTTGATCGTCGCGTCTTACTTTCCTTGATTTTTTCTTCTAACCGGCAGGTTTTGCGGCAGCCACCTTGTGGGTGCTGACAACTGGGTAGTGACGTGACAGTCTTCACATGCTTGCTTTGTGAAAGCTGTTGTTGATGCAGTAAATGGTCACAACGTACTTTCCTTGATTTTACCTCCTAGCCGGCTATTTGCGTGGCAGCCTCCTTGTGGGTGCTGGCAACTGGGTGGTGACGTGAAAGGCTTCATGTGCATGCTTTGTGAAAGCTATCGTCGATGTAGTGAATGGTCACATCGTATTTTCCTTGATTTTACCTCCTAGCCAGCTGGTTGCGCGGCAGCCTCCTTGTGGGTGCTGGCAACCGAGTGGTGACGTGAAAGGCTTCATGTGCTTGCTTTGCGAAAGCTACCATTGACGTAGTGAATGGTCACATCATACTTTTCTAGATTTTACATCCTAGCCGGTTGGTTGCGCAATAGCCACCTTGTGGGTGCCGGCAATCAAGTGGTGAGATGAAAGGCTTCACGTGCTTCATGCAGCTTTTTCAATTTTTGTCCATCTTTCTCAGTTCCCGTGCAGCAATCATACCTTTTACAAGTTGTTAGGAATCACTTCAGCTTTCTTGATTTTCGTTCAACCGGTTTTTGAATCGGTTGCCGCCTTGTTTGGCCGGATTCCTGGTGATGGATTTTCCTGTAAATAGGCGGTGAAGTTGTTTGAATTTTTTTTTCATCTCCTCCTCTTGTTTTCCTTCTTCGCTAATCTCTTTCGCTTAACTTTCTTCATCCTTCTACTCTCCTTCAACATTACGATGCCTCGCACGAAGAATGTTACGGGCCACGTCTGGCGACCTGTTATTGGGGCCGTGCAACAGTGGCTCGACCTTTTGCCATCGATGCTAAAGAATTTGCTGGCGGAGGAGCTTGTCTGTCCTGACCGGGCTGTGTCTGCCCGTCTGTCTGTCTTTTTCGTGCTTACGGATAGCGGCTGTGAACCTTCTTCGGCCGAGGCCATTTCCTGATGTTGGCTGTCGGAGCGGCGGAGAGACTTTGGTGCCTTCGATTCTTGCCCACCAGTGGGTGATGCGGAAGGCGAAGCGTCAGTGGAGGCCCCTCCCTAGAGTTTGCGGCGTCGGATGCGGTGTAAGATGATGGTGGACCGGCAACGGCGTCTCCCTGGGACTTCGTTGGTGCCACTGGAAATGCCCAACGACGCGGCATCGGATGCGGAGTCGGTGCGGATGGTGCTGCCGTGGTATCGCACGACGACTAGCTCCGAAGAGGCAGCAGCCGATGGCGTTTCCCCTCCTGACACCGACCAAGAGTTGACGCTCCCCGTGGATGGTCGCCTGTCCATGAGGAGTGTTCTATACGGCAAGCTGGATAATTTCGATCAGCTGCCGGAGGTGGAGCAGCTGTTCGCCACGCAGGGCCTACTCCCCTTCGTCCAAGACTTCTGCTGCGTGGAGACCGTCCCTAGTTTGGTGGTCGACGACATGTACTCCAACATGTTGGAGGTGGAGTGGCAACTCGTCCTGGGCCTCCAGTCCGGGCCATTGGAATTCTCTGACGCGCTCCTGTTCGAGGTGTTGGGCCTCCGCTTCACTGGCCTGGACATCTTCTCCTCCCTGCCGAGCCTCCCTTGGAGTATCGGCAACATCAACACGGCAGTTGCTGCGGAGGCCGACTCTGACCAGCGGGTCGTCAAGGCTCGAGACCTAAACCTAGTTGCTCATCTCATCTCCTTCATCCTCAACAACACGATCCTCTCGAAAGGAGGACATTGGGATGAGATCAGTGTGGCGACCTATCTCGCGACTTTCACAGTGATATCAGGTTGCCAGGTGAACTGGGCGGCGGTGGTTCAGCGCCAGATGCGGGGCATGATCTATCTAGGCCAGTGGCCTCCCAGCTATTTGCTGTTCGGGGAGGTGATGGTCAAGTTGGCCGGCTTCTTACACGTTTCAACCGGCGGCTAGTAGAAGGTTCCGCTCTAGACCTGACCCATCACATCAGTTGATTTGGGCCATTACGAGAGGCTCGCCTCTAAGTGGGCCAGCTAGTCATCCGGTGGGCGGTCGACCGAGCGCCGACCCATTGCTTTTGCTGCTGCTTCACCAGGTTCGGCTGCTGGTCCGTCTGCCACGGAGTCGCTGCTCAGTGACTACTTGCGCACGGCGATGGAGCGGCTCAATGCTCGAGATGACGTCCTGGTGCGAATAATGAGGCGCGAGGAATGGTTAGTCGGGTTGTTGGAGCGAATGGAGGCTCAGGAGGTTGCACGGGAGAAACAGAGGCTCGAGCGTCAGAGGTTCGAGCCCCGGAGGACTAGCGACGAGGATTAGCCTCATGTACCTGTCTGTCTCACGTCTGTACTTTAAGTGATAAATAATATCAACTTTGCTTAACGAAATTTTTGTATAAACTGTGTCCCCGAGAATTCGTGCGTGTACGAGAGTGAGGTGTGGGTAGTGATATGAAGAGAGCGTTCATACCACGAAGGGAATGCCGGGTGCTGGCACAAGCCGGGTCATTAAGGTGGTTACCGGTTGATGGTACCGGGCAACCGGCTATTCCCTCTTACCTCTGGGCACCTGCGTTTGGCAAGCGGCTACCGACCGGTTTAGCTGGCGACCTTTCATTCCCCGTGTAACGTTTCGTCCGGCGTTGATCCTTGTCGTGGCGTCCGACTGTCCAAGTTCGGTGATGCGTGGGGGGGCCTTGTTCGTTCCTACGAGGAGTGGTTATCGTTCTGCCATTGGACACAGTCGAGGTGCTGACCATCCCTGGGTAGCCATGACTGGTGGGCGGTGGCCGACTAATTTACCTGGAAGCCCACGGCTTTTCCACGTGACATCTCGTCTCGTGCAAGTTGTGGTCCGGGTGTCCAGCTATCTGAGCTAGGTGGTGTGTAGTGGTAAGCCTCCCTCGTTCCTGCACGGAACAGTTAGTATTCTGGCGTGGGATGCATCGAGGTGCCGACCATCCCTGGGTAGCCGTGACTAGTGGGCGGCGGCCGGTTGATTTACTCGGCAGCCCACTGTTCTTTCACGTGACATCTCATCTCGTGCGGGTTGTAGTCCGAGTGTCTCGCTACCTAAGCCGGGTGATGTGCAGGGGCGAGCCTCCCCTATTGCTGCAAGGAACAGTTAGTATTCTGGCGTGGGATGCGTCGGGGTGCCGACCATCCCTGGGTAGCCATGACTGGTGGGCGGCGGCCGGTTGATTTACCCAGTAGCCCACTATTCTTCCGCGTGACATCTCGTCTCGTGCGGATTATAGTTCGGGTGTCCCACTACCTGGGTCGGGTTATGTGCAGGGGTGAGCCTCCCTTGTTGCTGCAAGAAACAGTTTGTGTTTTGGCGTGGGATGCGTCTGCCGGTCCCTTGCGGGTGGTCGTGTCTCCTAAGCGGCAGCCGGCTGAACTATTCAACTGGCTTGTTTACCTGCACACTTGTTGGTACATTAGACTCCAAAGGTGGGGAAGGAGTGTTGTTCCCTCCCCTTATCCGTGAACATATGTGGTGAGTTGTGTGAAGAAGTTGAGACAGTCTTCGGTGACTCTCTTTCTTGTGTTTCGTCTTATTGGTTCTGTGATGGAGTTCACGCAAGGTAGCTGTTCCAACTCAATAGTGCTATCTGGACCTGCAGGGGAATGAAAGGTGTCTCACCTCACGTTAAAAGACAACTGCTGGACATTCACTCGGGTGTGCTTGGAAACGTGGTTCCCTTGTCCAACGGAAGTAACCCTTAGGCGACAAAGACAGGTCGAGAGGAGAGATTCGAGAGCTGTCCTTTTGCCCATAGTTATGCTGGTTCTTCCTCACAAGTTCACTCTGGGGTTGTAGAGATGACGGATAGAACTTTGCGGGTTCCAGAAACGTGGGCATCGGAACCCAGGGGTGGAAGCGACTTTCAGCGGGATGCCAAGCCCAATGCTACTGAGGATGCAGCTACCAGCGGGTCTTCTGTGAGGGATGCCAAGCCCTGTGTTGATGACTTAGCTAGGGTGTTAAGCCCTAGGACAAGAGAAAAAGGGAGAAGTGGGTGTCGGCAAATGGGTTCCGGCACCCGGTTGTGTTGGTGGACTTTGATGGGTTGCCAAGCCCTGAAAGAAGGGGATAGTTGGTCAATCACGACAAGCCGGGTACTAGACTGCCAACAGACGGCAGAATCCTAAGATCTACCCTTCCCTTATACAAGAGTCCGTATGCTTTTAGGACTCAGCAACAAGTAACTTTTCCTTTTCTTTTTCTTTTTCTTTTTCTCTCTCTTTTTTTTTTTTCTTCCCTTTTCTCTTTTCTTTTTTTCTGTTCTTTTCTATTACAAAATAGAAGATAAGAAAACTAAATAAAAGAATGCTACTAGCCCTCCCCACGTGCTGTTGACAAGGAAAATAACTTGACGTTGTTGCGGCTGGGTCCAAGGGGGAATACCTTACCTAGAGGGAGCTGAAGGTTGTGATCTCCCTCATTGTCGGGTGGCACTCGGGCTAGGTAAAAATGGGAGGTTGGACACTCATTCGAGGGGAGAAGTGATCTCCCGTCGGTATCTCGTAACCACTCAGAATCAGCAAAGACCATGGGGATAAGGACGAACCTGGATTACTCACCCTGTTCCATCTTTGTTCCAACGCCCCGAAAAGGTTTCTGGCATGACGCCACCAGCATGCATCCTTGCCGGCGGCGGCCGTTCGGGCGTACGAACAAGTACAACCCAGCGGTTCCCATTTTTCCGGGAGGTGTAAGTCTACCCTCCCGACGCTCCGAAAAGGTTTCTGGGATGACGCCACTGGCTTGCATCCTTACCGGTGGTGGCCATTCAGGCAAACAAACAAGTATGACCCGGCGGTTCCCATTTTTTCGGGATGGGTAAGTCTACCCTCCCGACGCCTCGGAAAGGTTCCTGGGATAATCTCACCGGCATGCATCCTTCCCGACGGCGGTCGTTCAAGCATACGAACAGGTATGACCCGGCGGTTCCTATTTTTTCTGGAGGTGTAAGTCAACCCTCCCGATGCCCCGAAAAGGCTTCCGGGATGATGCCACCGGCGGCGACCGTTCGAGCGTACGAACAAGTACGACCCGGCGATTCCCATTTTTCTGGGAGGTGTAAGTCTACCCACATGATGCCCCGGAAAGGTTTCCGGGATGGTGCCACCGACACGCATCCTTGGCTACGACGACCATTCGGGTGTACGAACAATTACGAGCCAGCGGTTCCCGTTTGTCTAGGAGGTGTAAGTTTACCCTCTTGATGCCCCGGAAAGGTTTACCCTCTTGATGCCCCGGTCGTTCGGGCGTATGAACAAGTACAACCCGACAGTTCCCATTTTTCCGTAAGGTGTAAGTCTACCCTACCGATGCCTCGAAAAGGTTTCCGGGATGATGCCACTAGCATGCATCCTTGCCAGCGGCCGCCGTTTGGGCGTACGAACAAGTATGACCCGGTGGTTCCCCTTTTTTCTAGGAGGTCTAAGTCTACCCTCCTGGTGCCCCAGAAAGGCTTCCAGGATGATGCCACTGGCATGCATCCTTGCCGACGGCGGCCGTTCGAGCATACAAAAAAGTACAACCCGACGGTTCCCATTTTTCCAAGATGTGTAAGTTTACCATCCCAATGCCCTGGAAAGGTTTCCGGGATGACGCCACCGGCTTGCATCCTTGCCGGCGATGGCCGTTTGGGCATACGAAAAAGTACGACCCAACGGTTCCCATTTTTCCGAGATGTGTAAGTTTACCCTCCCAATGCCTTGGAAAGGTTTCCGGGATGACGCCACCAGCATGCATCCTTGCCAGAGGTGCCCATTCGGGCATACGAACAGGTACAACCCGACAGTTCTCGTTTTCCCGGGAGGTGTAAGTCTACGCTCCCGATGCCCCGGAAAGGTTTCTAGGATGACGCCACCGGCATGCATCCTTGCCGGCTGTGGCCGTTCGGGTGTACTAACAAGTATGACCCGACAGTTCCCATTTTTCTGGGAGGTGTAAGTCTACCCTCCCGACGCCCCGGAAAGGTTTCTAGGATGACGGCACCGGCATGCATCCTTGCCGGCGGCGGCCATTCAAGCATACAAACAAGTATGACCCGACTGTTCCCATTTTTTCGGGACGGGTAAGTCTACCCTCCCAACGCCCCGAAAAGGTTCTCGGGATGATGTCACTGGCATGCACCCTTCCCGACGGTGGCCGTTCAGGCATACGAACAAGTATGACCCGGTGGTTCCCATTTTTTCGGGAGGTGTAAGTCTACTCTCCTGATGCCCTGGAAAGGTTTTCGGGATGACGCCACCGGCATGCATCCTTGCCGACGGTGGCAGTTCGGGCATACGAAAAAGTACGAACCTTCCACGTCGCCGCCTCCGCCCCCTTCGCGTTTCTAGTACGCGTCCACCCCTTCCACGTCGTCGCCTCTGCCCCCTTCACGTTTCCAGTATGCGTTCGCCCCTTCCACGCCACTGCCTCCGCCCCCTTCACGTTTCCATTACGCGTTTGCCCCTTCCACGCTGCCTCCTCCACCCCCTTTGCATTTCTAGTACGCGTCCGCCCCTTCCATGCCGTCACCTCCACCCCCTTCGCGTTTCCAGTACGCGTCTGCCCCTTCCATGCCGCCGCCTCCGCCCCTTTCGCGTTTTGAGTACGCGTCTGCCCCTTCCACGCCGCTAGCACACCGCCGGCTCCTCCACCCTTCCACACCTTCAGCAGCCATTTCTCATCCACCCATTCACCACCACGATTTCAGCACGCCTCCACCTCTCCATCCATGAGCAAAAGGGTTCCACCACAAATCAAGATCTCTTCCAAGTCCAGCCCCATTTCCATCTCCTTGCAGCACCATGACCTTCCCTTTCATGTCCTCAAATCCTTCCATTGGAGCCTCTCATTAGGGCTCAGAATGGGAGCTTGAAGAGGAGAGAAAGGGGACATCAAGAGGAGGTGTTTTTGCTCTCATACCGTAAATTCTTGCAGGTTGTATCCGTGTCATCGTCCAGTGATTCTCCTTCCGTCAGACCCTCTCATTAGGGCTCAGAATGCGAGCTTGAAGCCCGACGATTGGTGCTACCACAACCACCATTTCAACAACGAAAGAGGCATCATTTTAGAGCTTTTTAAAGCAAGGATCGTGGCTGTCCACTCCCTCTTTCAGAGCCTCTCATTAGGGTTCGGGGAAGAGGCTTGAAGGAGCCTTTCTAGTAGTGTTGAAGTGATTATTTCGGGGGCCCATTTGGACTCCTTTGAGCTTCGCATCATCCGAGTAGCGCCCACGGTGGTGACAATGCTAAAGGCAAAGCTAGGAGGAGGTTGGAGGCCAACTCAAGGTATCCATTTGGTGATCTTCAAGGTATAATTTACTTGGAAAGAACTTGGTTGTGTAATTTAATAGTTTTGCATATTTTTTTTTATTGTAATGCATGTATTTGTAGTTACATTGTACTTTTTAATTCCTAGTGTAGAAATTAGTGTTAATGGTTAATTGTAGGATTTTATTTACATTGCAACTAACCTTTTTAATTAGTATAAATCAAGTTTTACGAATGGTTATGGAATATGTGAATGTGTGAATATGGTTTTGTTTTGTGTGAATGTTGTGTATTTGTACATAAAGTTTTATAATCTTGGTGTTTGGTAAAGTTTTGTTTCTTGCGTTTTACTGATTGATATCGGAGTTTATGATAATTACTAGTTCCTTGTGAATCGACCTGTACTTGCATGTTACCTACAATGGGCACCGTGCGCTTGTGGAGTTTATAAATTTTAAAACGAACGGGTGTTTATTTTGACAACATCTTAAACCCGTACAAGTTTTTGGCGCCATTGCCGGGGAACTAGGTGTACTTTTGATAAATTTTGATATGTTGTTTTTGAAAAATGCATTCTTTTATGTTATAAGTTTCTATATCTTCATTGAGCAGAATTTTATTCATATGTTTTACTAATTTTTATTTGTATTCTTTTTAGTGTAGTTGTAAATTCTTTAACATTCTCGTTGGTATTGTGATGTGGAATGGATGCCGACTGATCATCGAGTGTTCATTTTATGTTTATAACACACTTTTGTTATCCTATCATGGTTTATGAGAATATTTTGTGTGGTAGGAGAATTTTAATAACAATGATAGTCTCCATCTGCATTTTCTGAAAAATTCTGAAAATCTGTAATAGATTTGATTTCATGGGCATTTGGGACTTGAGTT
>JAMKPZ010003991.1:0-26106 GCA_024699675.1 Amphibolis antarctica | reverse complement strand
ATATGCCTTAGCTCTCTCGAATGGAGGCTAGATCTCACCTCCTCCAGGGTAATAGAATCCCTACCAACAACACAAAACTACACAAAATTCTCAAATGATAAAGGCAAAGAACATAAGAGAATGAGCGCAACATCCTCATCTTCAATGGTAACACCTATGTTTCTCAACTCCATGAGAAGTGCATTTAGCTGATCTAAATGCTGTTTCAGTGGTGTACCCTCCTTCATCTTCATAGAAAATAGTCTTTGTTTCAACAGTAGTTTGTTTGTTAGTGACTTGGTCATATAGAGTGACTCCAGTTTCTGCCACAGTCCCAAAGATGTACTCTCATCAGCAACTTCGATTATCACTTCATCTGGCAGGCAAAGCAAAATGGAAGAATGTGCTTTCTCCTCCTGTTGAGCATTTTCTGTGGAATTCTTATCAAGATCTGACTCCTTATTCAATGGAGCCCAAATGCCTTGCTATTTCAGTAACGCTCTCATCTTGATTTGCCACAGACTAAAGCCATTTTTCCCACTGAAATTATCAATTTTCATTCCAGGAGTAGACATGATTTCAAGTGGGACATTCCACAAGCACACACGAATACAAATGAAGCAAGTATTCAACAAAAAACTTCCACCAAAAATTCAAATGGATTCAAGCCACAAGTGAGCCCAAAAAATCCAATCCGGCACCCAAAAAAGGAAAGTTGCCGATTTTCAACAAAAAAACACCAACGACGATATCTCTTTCTACATTCCACGCAAAATCCCCAAATTTCTTCCAAAAACACAGAACAATATGAGGAAGGATTAGAGGGGCTTACAGACGTATTCTAGCAATTGGAATACCAAGTGCACAAGTTGGCGTCCTCAAATGTCGCGTTGGCACCGCGGCGGTGGCAGATTTGCGCCTCCCTGTGCCAACTACTCCACCAGTGAATACACAGCCAAAACTCCTTAAACAAGCTCTGATACCACTTGTTACTTCCAGAGGTATCCAAGCACAGTTGATTCGAATGAGATTAGCACTTATAGGAGGGAGAAAACACGAAGGAAAGTCAAAATCACGGCTGGCGGTGGCTTGGACGCGCGGCTAGGGTTCCAGGCGTGCCCAAATGCCCAAATCACAAATGCAAATGAGATTTACGTGGTTCGCCAACTTGGGTACATCCATGGGTGTCTCTCCTTGGGTTCTTCACTATCTTCAAATTGTGGATTACAAGAGAAAGGGAAAGGGAAGAGTGGGATGGCCGATGCACAAAGGGTTGGCTCGGCCTCCTCACACAAAGCTTCTCTTGTTACAAAAATGATCTCTCACAAAAACCCTAATTCCCTTTTGGGCATTTGGATGGCCTTATATAGTGGCTAATCATCCATGACAAAAATGCCCTTACAAACAGAATAAGATTCAAGACATATTCAACACAGGCTGGCCACCAGTGTCTCAGACTGACGCCCCACCAGCTGACTGAGAGGCCAGCTTCCCGTGGTCGTATGTGACAAGCACAGCATGTACTCGATCGGGGTTCATCACGATCGCTGCCTTCAAATAGGCTGGCCACCAGCGTCTTAGACCGATGCCCCACCAGCTGACCGAGAGGCCAGCTCCCCACGGTCATACGTGACAAAGCACATCACATACCCGACCGGGGTTCATCACGGCTGCCACCTTTAGACTTACCGGCCACTGGGGTCTCAGATCGACACCTCACCAACTAACCAAGATGCTAGCTCCCCATGGCCGTACATGACAAGCACATCACGTAGTCGACTGGGGCTCATCATGGCCGCCACCTTCAGACAGGCTGGCCACCGGTGTCTCAGACCGACACCTCACTAGCTGACTAAGAGGGCAGCTCCTCACGGCAGTACGTGAGAAAGCACGTCGCGTACCCGGTCAGTTCTCATCACGGCCGTTGCCTTCAAACAGGCCAGCCACCAGCTGACCGAGAGGCCATCTCCCCATGGTCGTACATGACAAGCGCATCGCGTACCGGACCGGGGCTCGTCACAGCCGCCGCCTTCAGATAGGCTGGCCACCAGCTGACCGAGAGGCCAGCTCCCCGTGGTCGTACGTGACAAGCACATCGCGTACCCAACCGGGGTTCATCATGACCGCCACCTTCAGACAAGCCAACCACTAGCGTCTCAGACCGACGCCCCACCAGCTAACTGAGAGGCCAGCTCCCCACAGTCGTACGTGACAAAGCACATAATGTACCCGATCAGGGTTCATCACAGCCGCCGCCTTTAGACTGGCCGGCCACCGGCATCTCAGACCGACGCCTCACCAGTTGTCCTAGAGGCCTGCTCCCCATGGCCGTACATGACAAGCACATCACGTACTCGATCGGGGCTCATCACGGCCACCGCCTTCAGACAGGCCGGCCACCGGCGTCTCAGACAAATGCCTCACCAGCTAACCGAGAGGCTAGCTCCTCGCGGTCGTACGTGAGAAAGCATGTTGCGTACCTGGCCAGGGCTCATCACTGCTGCCACCTTCAGACAGGTCAGCCACCACTCTCATCCATAGCCTGTTGCCCCAATACTTGCACACTCCACCATCCAACTAGCCTTTCACCAACCATCATGTCTGACATACCTGGCAGCTGCATCCATGGCCGGTGGTGGGAACAGTTTGCAGCAGCAAGCGGCACATCCGGCTCAAGAAGTGCTATCCAGACCTCTGGGATGAACTACTGACCCTAGGAGTGATACCAATTGCATCCAAGTTTCTACAGTGAAAACCCGAGTGCCCAACCTATTTTTACTTCGACGGTGTCAAGACGAAGCAGAGTGACTAATCCAAGTTTGTCCTTATCTCCATAGTTCGTGTTGATTCTGAACGATTAGAAAATACCGACGGGAGATCACTTCTCCCCCCCCCGAATGAGTATCCAACCTCCCATTTTTACCTAGCCCGAGTGCCACCCAACAATGAGGGAGATCACAAACTTCGGCTCCCTCTAGGTAAGGTATTCCCCTTGGACCCAACCGCGACAATATCAGGTTATTTTGCTTGCCAACAACACATGGGGAGGGCTAGTAGTACTCTTTTATTCAAATTTTTATTTCGATCTTCTATGTACCCTCTCTTTCATCTGGCTATCACTCGAAAGCCCACGGGTTTCCACTAGCCCCACCGGCAGATGGGCTAAGGTACAGAGAATTGAAATGTGTTTGTGTGAGCGCATCACCACGTGTGGTTGATGGCACGTTGAACAGAGTCGCCACCTTATTTTTGGGTAGAAAACAAGGAAAACCGGATGGGAAAGTGTCCTTCCACCATTGAAACGATAAAACCATGGGAATTACGTGAAATCGTGTAACATGAGAGAAATGGATATGGGGCTTAGGGTACTATTGGGGAAGGTGTTAGGCACCCCGAGACAGCCCAGGCAATCCCGGCCTCTCTCCGGCTCTAAAATGGAAAACTATGATAGTCAGTCTGGCCACACGTGACCTTATCCTAAAAAAACATTTCGGGGTTGCCAGATAGTCGGTTGGATATACCGGCTGCCGCGTCCTATCCCCATAATAGAGATGAGAACTTGCATTATTACTTGGCCGAGGCCGGCAAGGATGCATGCCGGAGACGACATCCTGTAAATCTTTTCGGGGCATCGGGAATGTAGACTTATATTTCCCGGAGATCGAGGACTGGCTACCAGTTTTTTATATCGGTTCACCGGAGGTAGGCCGAATGGTTCCCCGAACCATCTGTGCAAAGATGGGTTTTCGGGGAACCGGTGGCCGGTTATTTGTACTGGCTTGCCAGCGACAAGCTGGTTGGTTCCCTGAATCATCTGTGCAAGTGTTGTCTGTTAAAGCATGGGGGTTTTAACAGAGGGCTTGTATTTTCCAGAAAACTAGAATCGTCGGGTTCTGCTTCTTCGTACACCCAAATGACCACCACTGGCTTCCTTGCCGATGGCGTCATCTCAGAAATCTTTTTGGGGCATTGGGAGGGTAGACTTGCGCCTCCCGGAAAAGAAACGAGAATCGTCATGTTGTACGTGTTCATACACTCGAACGGCCACCACCGGCTTCCTTGCCGGTAGCGTCATCCCAGACAAGACATGCGAAGATCGAGTGAACACGCGTAAAGACTTGTTGGGAAACTCAGAGTTTCCACATAAAAGGGCCCGACGAAAGGGTTGTGGCCAAAACAAACTTGACCGTGCCAAGTGGATTCACCCAGTCAAGAGGGCGGCCGCCGGTACCTTCGGACGTATTTCCGAAGGAATGCTACCTGGGACCGTCCTTCGACCGTTCCCTTACATGGGAAAGGTGTTACATGGTCGGGGCTCGAGAAAACATCGTAAAGGCGTACGTAAAAAATGACGAGGGTGGAGGAAGGGCTTACCTACAGAGGGTCGTTGGCGGTGATTGGAAGTCCTCGCTCCGGTGCGGCGAATGGGCATCGGGACCATGAGCGTCTCCCTTCCTTCAGAACCTCCGGTCGACATCTTCTCCGAGAGGCGGAAGTGAGTGTCACCAGTGTCCGAACGAAGGTTTCTCTGAGGGGTGAAAAGCTTGGGTTTTTGGGGAGGGAGGCTGCTTCTTTTATAAGGGGTCGCCTTCATTCTTTGGGGTGCCCGAAGATGGACGTGAATCCCGGTTTGATTACGCGGTTTGCGTAATTGATTAATTTGTGAGATTTAGGTGATTAAATCTCGTTGTATCTCCTAATTGATTTAGCTTGCCATTCCGGGTAGTTACCCAGCAGCCACTACATGGCAGACGGAAGCCGACTGGTCCACCAAATATTTGCACCAATGGGGATTTTGGGGGACCGGTTGCCGCTTCCTTGAAACGGCTTGCTGGCGGCTAGCTAGGTGATTCCCCCAACCTTTTGTGCAACTTTGGGTTTTTGGGGATCGGACTTCCTTGAAGCGGGTTGCCACTTCCTTGAAGCGGGTTGCCACTTCCTTGAAGCGGGTTGCCACTTCCTTGAAGCGGGTTGCCACTTCCTTGAAGCGGCTTGCCACTTCCTTGAAGCGGCTTGCCACTTCCTTGAAGCGGCTTGCCACTTCCTTGAAGCGGCTTGCCACTTCCTTGAAGCGGCTTGCCACTTCCTTGAAGCGGAGCCGGGTGATTCCCCCAACCTTTTGTGCAAGTTGGGGTTTTTGGGGAGAAGCGGCTTGCCAACGGCTAGCCAGGTGATTCCCCCAACCTTTTGTGCAAGTTGGGGATTTTGGGGACTGGTTGGAAGCAGCTTGCCGGCGGCTAGTTGGGTGATTCCTTCAAGGAAGCGGCTTGCCAACGGCAAGTTGGGTGATTCCCCCAACATTTTGTGCAAGTTTGGGTTTTCGGGGACCAAGCGGCTTGCCAACGGCTAGCCAGGTGATTCCCCCAACCTTTTGTGCAAGTTGGGGATTTTGGGGACCGGTTGGAAGCGGCTTGCCGACGGCTAGCCAGGTGATTCCCCCAACCTTTTGTGCAAGTTGGTGCTTTTGGGGACCGATTGCCGCTTCCTTGAAGCGGCTTACCAGCGGCTAGATGGGTGATTCCCCCAACCTTTTGTGCAAGTTTGGGTTTTTGGGGACCGGTTGCCGCTTCCTTGAAGCGGCTTGCCAGCGGCTAGCCAGGTGATTCCCCCAACCTTTTGTGCAAGTTTGGGTTTTTGGCGACCGGTTGCCGCTTCCTTGAAGCGGCTTGCCGACAGCTAGCTGGGTGATTCCCCCAACGTTTTGTGCAAGTTTGGGTTTTTGGGGACCGGTTGCCACTTCTTTGAAGCGGCTTGCCAGTGGCTAGCCAAGTGATTCCCCCAACCTTTTGTTCAAGTTTGGGCTTTTGGGGACCGGTTGCCACTTCCTTGAAGCGGCTAGCCAGGTGATTCCCCCAACCTTTTGTGCAAGTTTGGGTTTTTGGGGACCGGTTGCCACTTCCTTGAAGCGGCTTGCTGGCGGCTAGCCGAGTGATTCCCCCAACCTTTTGTGCAAGTTGGGGTTTTTCGGGACCGGTTGCTGCTTCCTTGAAGCAGCTTGCCGGTGGCTAGCCGGGTGATTCCCCCAACCTTTTCTGGAAGTTAGTGTTTTTGGGGACCGATTGCTGCTTCCTTGAAGCGACTTGCCAGCGGCTAGCCGGGTGATTCGCCCAACCTTTTGTGCAAGTTTGGGTTTTTTGAGAGCGGTTGCTGCTTCCTTAAAGCGGCTTGCCGATGGCTAGCCGAGTGATTTGCCCAACCTTTTCTGCAAGTTTGGGTTTTTGGGGACTGGTTGCCGCTTCATTGAAGCGGCTAGCCGGGTGATTCCCCTAACCTTTTGTGCAAGTTGGGGTTTTTGGGGACTGGTTGCCGCTTCCTTGACGCGGCTCGCCGGGTGATTCCCCCAACCTTTTATGCAAGTTGGGGTTTTTGGGGACCGGTTCCTTGAAGCGGCTTGCCAGTGGCTAGCCAGGTAATTTCGCATTTAAATTTCGCTTAAGCATGGGGTCAACAAAATGCCCCTCCCGATGCAAGGTTGTATGATTTCGGGGGAAGTAAACCGACATCCTAGGGTTGGATGACCCTCCATGCGTAAACGGTAAGGCATGCGAGATTTCACACCCTTGTGTGTTATCTATCGTGTGGAATCAGACTTACACTCTCGGTCACTTAATCGAGGGATGCCATAGTGTTAGCCGGTTGGATGCACGGCAACCACCTTATGGGTGCCGGCGACTGGGTAACGAGGTGGAAAGCGTTTGCGTACCCTGTTCGGAGGCTGTGTCGATGTTGCGTCGTACTTCCCCTGCGTCTTAGCTCTTAGCCAGCTAGTTATGCGGCAACCACCTTGTGGGAGCCGGCCACCGGGATGTGATGTGAAAGCTTCACATGTTTCTTTTCCGAAAGCTGTCAAGGCAGTAAATAGTCACATCATACTTTTTGTGACGTTACATTCCATCCAGCTGGTTATGTGGTTGCCGCCTCATGGGAGCCGGCCACCGGCTAGTGATGTGAATGTTTTCACGTGCTTGCTGTAGCTTTCTTGATTTTCGTTCACCTTTTTCGATTTCTATACCACTTTATCGATTCACGTGCCTTGACCATACCCTTTTCAAAGTTGTCAGGAATCGTTTCAACTTTCTTGATTTTTGTGCAACCGATTTTTGAACTGGTTACCGCCTCGGGTTAGCTAGAAACCGGGTGCCAAATTTTCTATAAATAGAGGGTGAAGGCGCTTGAGATTTCTTCATCTCCTCTTCTCAATCTCATTCTTCACTTGGGTTCTTCTCTTCGATTTTCTTCCATTTCTGTTGCCTTGATTTTACTCTTTCACCATCATCATGCCTCGCACAAAGAACGTTACGGGGCATGTCTGGCGACTCGCTTCTGGGGCCGTGCGGCAATGGCTTGATCTTATCGCCCACGCTGAGAAACTTGCCGGTTGAACAACTTGTGTGTCCTAACTGGGCTGAGTCGGCCCCTTTGTCCGTCTTCTTCGAACTTGCTGACCATGGCTGCGATGCATCTTCAGTTGAGGCCATGTCCCGATGGTGGTTGGAAGAACGGCGATGAGACCCCGGTGCCTCTTGCTCCCGGGTACTGGCAAGCAGAGCGAAAGGTGAGGCATTGACAGAGACCCCTCCCTAGAGGTGACAGTGGGTTGGCAACAGCGCCCTATGTCAGGGCCGTTCGAGATCTTCGATGATGTTGCGTCAGATGCGAAGTCGGCTCAGCTGGCGTTCCCTTGGTATCAGACTCCGACCAGTTCTGATGAGGCAGCAGCCAATGGCGTGGCTCCCCCCGAAATCGACCAGGATTTGGCATGCCCCGTTGACGGCCGCTTGGCCGTAAAGACGGTGTTATACGGTAGGCTGGCTAACTTCGACCAGTTGCCGGAGGTGGAGTAGCTATTTGCTAGGCAGGGCTTGCTTCCTTTCATCCGAGACTTCCACCGGGTTGAGACTGTCCCCGGCTTGGTGGCCAAGATGTACTCCAACCTGTCAAAGGTGGAGTCGCAACTTGTTCTGAGCCTCCAGTCAGGACCGGTGGAATTCTCCAATGCACTCCTGTTTGAGGTGTTGGGCCTCCGCTTCACCGGCCTAGACATCTTCTCCTCCCCATCGAGCCTTCCTTGGAGCATCGGCGACATCAACGCGGCAATTGCTGTGGAAGCCGGTTCTCATCAGCGGGTCGTCAAGGCCCTGGACCTGAACCTCATTGCCCACCTCATCTTCTTCGTTCTTAACAATATGATCCTCCTGAAGGGGGGACATTGGGATGAGATCAGTGTGGCAACTTACCTCATGACTTTCGTGGTGGTAACAGGTTTCCAGGTGAACTGGGTAGCAGCAGTTCGGCGCTAGATGTGTGGCGTGATCATTCCGGGCTAGTGACCTCCTAACCAGTTGCTCTTCGGGGAGGCGATGGTGGAACTGGCCCACTTCCTTCATATCTCCATCGGGGACTAGCTGAGAGTCCCATTCCAGACCCGGCCCATCACCTCGATCGACCTGGGCCGGTACGAGAGGCTTGCCTCGAAGCGGACCAGCTCGTCATTTGACGGGCAGTCAACCGGGCGCTGTCCTCCTGCTCCTACTTCTCGGTCTGTCGGTGGAACTTCTTCGGACCCGGATTACGTCGAGGGTTTGCACGCAGTGCTGGATCATCTCCAGGCTCAGGACGAAGTCCTTATCTGGTTATTGAGCCGTGAGGACTGGTTGATCCACCTGGTCGAGTGGATAGAGCGTCAGGAGCGGGCTCGGGAGCAGCGAAGGCGGGAGCGTTAGAGATCCGACCCCCGGAGGTATGAGCCCCAGAGCTTCGAGTATTAGGGGTCTTCAGACGAGGAATAGTCTCGTGTGTCTGTTTGTACTCCCCATCATAAATAACATCCAATGCACTTTTTTAACAAAACTTTGCGTATAACTATTTCCTCGAGAAATTGTGCAGAATGATGGGTGAGTTGTGGGGCGATGATACAGAGACGATATTTGTGCCATGCTGGGAGTTTGGGGGGAGCCGAAAATTGAGTTTTCTTACCGAATTTTTGGCAGCGGGCCGGCTGGTCACCCGACCCATACGTCTAAGTATGGTTCTTGGGGAGCCGGCAATCGAGTTTTCTTACCGGTTTGCTGGCGGTAGGCCAGTTAGCCACCCGATCCATACATCTAAGTATGGTTTTTAGGGGAGCCAGCGATCGAGTTTTCTTACCGATTTGCCGGTGGCGGGCCGGTTAGCCACCCGATCCATATGTTATGGTTTTTGGGGGGAACCGGCAACCGGGTTTCCTTACCGGTTTGCCGGCGGCGGGTTGGTTAGCCACCCGATCCATACGTCTAAGTATGGTTTTTGGGGGAGCCGGCAATCGGGTTTTCTTACTGGTTTGCCGGCAGTGGGCTGGTTAGCCACCCGATCCATTCGTCTAAGTATGGTTTTTGGGGAAGCCGGCAACCAGGTTTTCTTACCGGTTTGCCGGCGGTGGGCTGGTTAGCCACCCAATCCATACGTCTAAGTATGGTTTTTTGGGGAGCCGGCAACCGGGTTTTCTTATCGGTTTGCCAATGGCAGGCCGGTTAGCCACCTGATCCATACGTCTAAGTATGGTTTTTGGGGGAGCCGACAACCGAGTTTTCTTATCGGTTTGCCGGTAGCGGGCCAGTTAGCCACCCGATCCATACATCTAAGTATGGTTTTTGGGGGAGCCGGCAACCAGGTTTTCTTATCGGTTTGCTGGCGGCGGGCCGGTTAGCCACTCGATCATACGTCTAAGTTTGGTTTTTTTTAGGGGAGCCAGCAACTGAGTTTTCTTACCAATTTTCTGGTGGTGGGCCAGTTAGCCACATGATCCATACGTCTAAGTATTGTTTTCAGGGAGCCGACAACCGGGTTTTCTTACCAAATTGCCGATGGCTCTTCTTTCTCCTATGTAACACTTCGTCTGGCGCTAATCCTTGTCGTGGCGCCAAGTTGTCCGAGTTTGGCGAGGCATGGGGGCCTTGTTCATTCCTGTGAGGAGTGATTAGTGTTGGGGAGTCAATCGTACCTAGGCATCGATGGCAGCGGTCAGCTGATTTACCCAGTAGCCCCCTACTTTTCCCGCGTGACATCTCGTCTCGTGCGTGTTTTTGTCCAGGCATCCATACTTCCTAAGCGGTAGTCGGATGAATTGTTCGACTAACTTGTTCACCTGCACACTCATTCATATATTAGTTTCCAAAGGTGAGGAGGGAGTGTCATTCCCTCCTCTCATCTATGAATATCTATGGTGAGTCATGTGAGGAGGTAGGGATATTCTCTGGTGGCTCTTTTTCTTGTGTTTTTGTTTTTGTTGGCTTTGTAAAGAAAAAGGGCTTTAAGCAGTGGCCTACGATGGAGTCCGCGCAAGGTAGCTGTTTTGACCCAATTATGCTACCCGGACCTGTAGGGGAATGAAAGGTGTCTTACCTCATGTCAAAAGATGACCGCTGTACATTCATGCATGTGAGTTTGGAAACATTGTTCCCTTGTCCAGGGGTAGTGACCCTCAAGCGACAAAGGTGAGTCGAGAGGAGAGATCCAAGAGTTGTCCTTCTACCCATAGTTATGCTGATTCTTCCTTACGAGTTCGCTCTGGGGTTGTAGAGATAACAGATAGAATTATGTGAGTTTCGAAAATGTGGGCATCGGAACCCGGGGGTGGAAGCAACTTTCAGCAGGATGCCAAGCCCAATGTTGATGACTTAGTTGGGATGTCAAGCCCTAGGACAAGAGAAAAAGGGAGAAGTGGGTGTTGGCAAATGGGCTCCAGCACCCGGTTGTATTGGTGGACTTCGATGGGTTGCCAAGCCCTGAAAAAAGGGGATACTTGGTCAATCGCGACAAGCCGGGTATTGAACTGCCAACAGACGGCAAAATCCTAAGATCTACCCTTCCCTTACACAGGAGTCCATATGCTTTTAGGACTCAGCAACAAGTAACTTTTTCTTTTCTTTTCTTTTTCTCTTTTTTTTCTTTTCCTTTTTCTCTCTCTTTTTTTTCTTTTTTCTTTTTTTCCTTTCTCTTTTTCTGTTTTGTTTTTCTTTTTCCTTTCTCTCTTTTTTTTTCTATTGAAGAAGGATTCTAGCCACTGACTTTTCTTCCTCTTTTTTTTTTTTTTTGTTCTTTTCTATTACAAAATAGAAGATAAGAAAACTGAATAAAAGAATGCTACTAGCCTTCCCCACATGTTGTTGGCAAGTAAAATAACCCGATGTTGTCGCGGCTAGTGTACCAAGGGGGAATACCTTACCTATAGGGAGCTGAAGTTTGTGATCTCCCTCATTGTCGGGTTGCACTCGAGCTAGGTAAAGAATGGGAGGTTGAATACTCATTCAAGGGGAGAAGTGATCTCCCGTCGTTATCTTGTAACCACTCAGAATCAGCAAAGACCATGGGGATAGGGAAGAACCTGGATTACTCACCCTGTTCCATCTTTGTGCCATTGGAGTTAAACAAGATGGGCGCTCGGGTTTTCGATGTAGAAATCTGGATGTAGTTGGTGTCACTCCTGGGGTCAGTAGTTCGTCCCAGAGGTCCGAATAGCACTTCTTGAGTCGGATGCACCACTGGCTGCTGCAAACTATTCTCACCGCTGGTTGTGGATGCGGCTACCAGGTATATCAGAGGTGGTAGCCAGTGGTGGGCTGGTTGGACGGTGGAGTGTGTAAGTATTCGGGCAACAGGCCGTGGATCGGGGCCGAGTCATTTTTCGGTTTTCGGGCATTTCTTCAGGTGAATGATGAGCTGGTCATTCCATGGTTCTAAGACCGAGGGGATGCGGTTGGACCTGCTCGTCATGTGTGCATTGTGTGTGCCTCGTGTGACGTGTAAGTCATAAAAGGGAATTTACCGAGGAAAGGAGTGTACCTGTTTAGACCTGATCTCTCGATCAGTTGGTGGAGAGTCGGACGGAGACGTCGATCGCTGGCTTGTCTGAAGGCGGCGGTTGCATGGAGTCCTGCTTGTGCTCGTTCTTCATGGTCATGGGGGAATTGGCTTCTTGGTTGGCTTGTGGGATGTTGGTCTAAGAAGCCCGCGGCCGATCTGTCTGGGGCGGCGATCGCGTGGATCCCCGATCAAGTTGATTTTTTGTGACCGTGGGGAGCCGGCCCGTTGGGTTTCACCATTGGCAGCTGCCGAGTGCACGAAACGGAACGGAGGGGCAGAATGCCCCTAGTTTTTCCCCGAGGTGCACGTCTTCTAGAGGAGATGGCGGGTTTCCGGTTGAAAGTGCAGGAAATCGGTTGGATAGCACCGGCGACCGGATGAAACCCCCAGAAGAGGTTGGTTGTTCCGTGCCATGGGGGGACCGGTCCGAAAAAACCGACAACCAGGCCATCTGAAGGCGGTAGCCACATAGATCCTAGGTTGAACTCATTTTTCTTAGTCTTTGGGGGGCCAATCCAGGAAGGCGGCAGCCGACCCATCTGAAGGTGGTAGCCGCATGGATCCCCGGTCGAACTCATTTTCTATGGGTAGAACTTCTTCAGCTGCGACAAATTGACTAGGCCAAACTCTTGTTGGGTGGCTTCATCAAAAAGGTAAGTGGCTCCCCTGTTGAGGATCTTGGTGACGACGTATGGGCCATGCCAATTTGGGGAGAATTTTCCCTTTGAACCTGTTGGAAAAATGGAGCAAAGGACTAGATCACTGGATTTAAGGGGTTAGGGACGAACCTTCTCATTGTAAGCCCTTGCCATTTTTCTTTGATAAGTCTGGGCATGGTTCAACGCCCTCAACCTTCTTTTGTCAAGGAGGTTCAGTTGCAGTAGGCACGATTCTGATCACTGATCATCAAAGTTCGCAGCTTCTTTGAGGATGCGAAGGGATGGAAGTTCTACTTCCACTGGCAACACTGCTTCAGACCCGTATACCAGCGAGTTTGGTGTTGCTCCGGTGGCAGTTTGTAAAGATGTTTGGTAGGCCCAAAGCACGTACGGGAGGTGGTTGTGCCAATCTTTGTGTGTTCGAATCATCTTCTTGAGAATCCGGACTAGCGTCTTGTTAGCTGCTTCGACTGCTCCGTTCATCTATGGCCGGTAGGGGGATGCCCTTAGGTGACGGATGTGACATTACTCGAGATAGCTGGTGACCTGCTTGGCTGTGAAGTTGGTGCCGTTATCGGTCACTACCTTGAAGGGGATGCCATACCTAGTGACGATGTTGTTGCGCAAGAACTTCTGGGTGGCAGTTGCCGTGACTGTCTTATAGGATACTGCCTCCACCCACCTGGTGAAGTAATCGATGGCCACCAGTATATACTTGTGTCCATTGGTGGCTGTCAGCTTGACCTCACCTACCATGTCTAGGGCCCACATGGAGAATGGCCAAGGATAAGCCATGTTGTATAATTCCTTGGGGGGTGCGTGGATGAGGTTTCCATGTACCTGGCACTGGTGGCAGCAATGGACGTATGCAGTGTAGTCTACTTCCATTGTGCTCCAGTAGTAGCCTTGGAGCATGATCTTTTTTGCCAGGAGGATCCCGTTCATGTGGGATCTGTAGACACCTTCATGGATTTCCTGCATAATCGTATGTGCCTCGGGCGAGGTTACGCACCGAAGGAGAGTCTAGTTGTGAGATCTTTTATAGAGCTGTCCCCCACTGAAGACGTAGCCAGCTGCCAGTTTTGACAACGTACGTCTGTCTTGGGTGGTAGCCTCTGGGGGGAACTTTCCGGTCTCCAAGAAGGCTTGTATATCTGAATACCATGGGCGATCCTCTTACTGTGAATTCCCCAGGTTATCGTCTAGGGACCTATGAACTGTATCGTTTGGTTTGTCAGCCGGAAATAGTTCTCTGTGTTAGTCAACAGTCTACTGGTCGTTGGTGCGATTATCAAGAGGCAAAGCTATGGGTCTGGCATCGGCCTATCTAGGGACTTCTATAAGGCGGTAGACATCCTTGCTGTAGGCCGGTTGGTGAAGTGTTGTGACTTCCATAGCAATGCTCTGCCCTTCCGTGACTGCTACCCACGAGGCTAGGACGGCCAAAGCATCTGCATATGGGTTACGTTTACGGTTGATGTGTTGGAAGTGGACGAACCAGAAGTTGCTTGCTAATTGCAGTACAAGTTCTTGGTACGGTTGAAGCTTGGGGTCTCGGGTTTTCCACCTGTTGAGGGTTTGAGAAATTACCAGCATGGCGTCGCCGAATACTTGTAGATGGGTGACCCAGAGTTCCAGTGCAAGTCATAGCCCCATGATACAGGCCTCGTATTCTGCCTCATTGTGTGAGCATGTGAAGAGAAGCCACTTGGCTACGGGCAGCATCCTTCCTTGAGGATCCACTAAGACGAACCCTACCCTGCAACCTTTGGTATTGACTGCTCCGTCAAAGTACAAGGTGTGGGGTTTTGGTTGGTTTGGGTCTAGTTGGTCCAGATCTGGTTGGTCTGGATTCGGCTCGTTGATGGCGAAGATGGGCTCATCAGGGAATGAATCTTCCAACAATTGGTAATCTGGCAAGGTCTGGTGGGCCAGTTGGTCGTCCATGGCTTGGGCCTTCATCGATTTCTAGGATACGTACCGGATGTCAAATTCTGCGAGGAGCATTTGCCATTTCACGCATTTGCCTACCAAGGCCGGCTGGTCGAAGAGGTAGCGCAGGGGATCTAGGCGGCTGAGCAACAAAATTGGGTAGACCACCAGGTAGTGTCGTAGCTTTTTCACTGTCCAGACCAACGATAGGCAGTACTTTTCAATCAGCTCATACTATTCTTCTACCTCGATAAACTTTTTACTGAGGTAGTATATGGCTTGCTCGATTCTGCCGGTGATGTTGTGCTGGCCCAATACTGCGCCCATGGAGGAAGCTATTACTGACATGTACAGGAAAAGTGGTCGTCCGAAGTGAGGTGGTACGAGAACCGGTAGTCGGGCAGCTGATGCTTGATGTGGTCGAAGGCAACTTGACATTCTGTAGTCCATGTGAAGCTGGTGTTTTTCTTCAACAATTTGAAGAAAGGCTCACAGATCGGCGTGAGGTGTGAGATGAAACGCGCGATGTATTGTAGCCTTCCTAGCAAGCTCCGTATCTGTTGTTCCGTCTGTGGAGGGGGCATGTCTAAGATTGCTTTTGCCTTGTCGAGATCTACCTCAATGCCTTGTTTGCTGATGACGAAGCTGAGGAGCTTCCCGTTGGTGGCCCCGAATGTTGATTTTGACGGGTTCAATCTGAGCTTGTACTTCCTTAGGCGCTCAAACAGTCTTCTTAAGTGCTTGAGATGCTACTAATGAGTGCGCGCCTTCACTACCATGTCATCGACGTAGACTTTGACTTCTTTGTGCATCATGTCATGGCTCTTTGGTAAGTAGCACCTGCATTTTTGAGCCTGAATGGCATCACCCTGTAACAGAAGACGCCCCAAGGTGTTGTGAATGCGGTTTTCTCCTTGTCTTCCTCTGCCATGAGGATTTGATTGTATCCAGAGAATCTATCCATGAAGGAATATACCCCGTACTTGGCGGTGTCATCTACCAAGACATCTATGTCTAGTAGTGGGAAGTCATCCTTGGGGCTAGCTTTGTTGAGGTCCTGATAGTCTACACACATGCGTACTCGCCCATCTTTCTTTGGGATGGTTACCATGTTCACCACCCATTCTGGATAGAAGACAGGCTAGAGGAATCGGATGTTTAACTGCTTGTGGACTTCTTCCTTCAGCTTCTGGGCCCATTCCTGTCTCATTCGTCAAGCTTTTTGCTTCACAGGTTGGGCTTCCGGTTTGAGGGGTAGTCGGTGGACTGCAACCCGTTCATCCAAACCGAGCATGTCTTCGTAATCCCATGCAAACACCTCTACGAATTCACGTAGGAGTGTGAGGAGCTGTTGTTGGTAGGGCTGAGGCACTTCTTTGCTAATTTTTGTTTCTTTTGGATGTTGTTCATCCCCAAGGTTTACAAGTTCAATTTCGTCAATAGATGTTATGCCAGTAGATTCGGGTGGTTGGACCCATGGGCCTTCTTCTTCAGACTCTTGATAAGGATCGTTGATGTCTTCCGTGACTTGTTGACCCTCTGGCTGAAAGGGCATTGGATGATGGGCCTGGTGGGAGCAGTGTCTGTTGTCTTCCGGTTGGGTGCCAGGTAAGTGGACCGGCTGTCGGTTCGAGGTAGTGGTGAACCTAGGGAGTGCTTCCAAGGAGACGGTGGTGGACCTGCCGTACCCGTCTACTTGAGGTGTCATGCCGTTAGACTCCATCTGTTGTTCTAGTCGCCGACCGCTTAAGGAGGATGAGGGGCAGAATGCCCCTAGTTCTGTCCCGATGGGTGGAGCTAGTTGCCTAGTAGACAGGAGGCGGGAACTGGATGGAGCCCCGAACAAAAAGGCAGCAAATTGGTCACATTTGCCTACTTGAGTGACTGTGGCAGAGGAGGGGCAGAATGCCCCTAGTTCTGCCCTGTGATGTTGGCCAGTATTCTGCTTGTGAAAAAGGTTGCCCAGACTGAGTAGGCTGGCTGCTCCAACTCCATGATGTGGCGCCCCTGATGAGGGTTGATGGTTTTCGGTTGATTTAACTGGTGCCCGAGGGATCTGTTGTCTGTTGTGTCGAGTGAGAGACTTGGTATGATTGCCAAGCTCTGGTTGACTTGGACGGGTTGCCAAGTCAGTGGCTGCTGAGGACGCAGCTGTCAGTACACTTGTGTGTGGGATGCCAAGCCCTACTATTGGAGGAGCGGGTTTCGGCGTGAGTCGCCCGGAAGCCATCAGGCTTGCTTCTTGATGTTGATGACCTGCAAGCCTAGAGCATCCCCACCTACGTCATTAGGTGGGTGTTGCAGTGCTAGGTTGAAGGAGAGGGGGAAGGAGCCCACCTTGTCGTCTCCTTTCCCTGTACAAACCAGTCAAACGCAACGTCCATTTCCAAGGTTCCTCCCTATAGAATGGGTGATGGTGAGGGAGGTCGGTGAAGGACTGGATCCTCAGTGCATACCAAGGATTCTTCGAACAGTTGCAACAAACCATCCTCTGGCTCCTGGCTTGGCTGCGGGTTGTCCTCACAGGGTTCCATGAGCCTAGACAGATAGTCGAAGGCAGCTGGGTTTAGGAGACCCGGTGGTGAGGTGACGGTTGGTTCCGGTGTCGGTTGTTGCGACCTAGAAGGTGCTACAGCAGCTACAGATTGTCCCGGGTGGTAGTAGTTCTCCGCTAGTATGACAATGACCTCCCCTTTCCATAGGAACTTAAGCATCCTATGAAGGGTGGAAGGCACAATGGAATTTTGGTCGAGAAACGGGTGGCCCAGGATAAGATTGTAGCTCGGGGGAATGTCTATCATGTGCACAGGAACCTTGAAGGTGGCTGGTCTGATGACGAGGGGGAGGACGACTGCACCTTTGGCTTCGTGAAGAGTGCCGTCGAACCCTCTCATGACCCGATTGGTGGGGAGCAAGTCTTGTTCTTTGATCCCCAGCTTGTGCAAGACTTGTAGCAGGCACAGGTTTAGCCCAGATCCATCATCAATCATTACCATGGGGATGCAGAGGTCCTTGTATTGTACCCAAATGTACAAGGATAGGTTGTGGTTGGTCCCGACCGGTGAGAGGTCTAGATCTGAGAAGTAGACGAAGGAGGGGACAGTTATTATGGCCACCATTCCTTCTATGGCCCCGGGAGCGAGACCTTGGTCCACTTTGGCTATCTGCAGTGCTTTGAGGAGAGTTTCCCGGTGCTTGGTAGAGGATCGGAGCAGATCCCATAGGGAGATGTTTGCCTGTATCCGTTGCAGTTGGATTGACAAGTCTAGGAGTGGCTGTGACTGGGTGGCCGATGCTGAGGAGGCGGCTATCGGTACTGCTGAGGCGGTAGCCAGTTGCTGATTGCCGGTTGAAGTTTGTCCTACTGTTCCCGGGATGGAGATCCCTTCAGGGCATGACTTTGGCTGATATACTTGGCTAGACCTGGTTATAGCCATACATGTGGATGGCTGTTCTATCCCTTTGCCTTTGTGTTGTTTAGAAGTGAGTGTGGCCGAAGGGGAGGGCTTGGTGAACTGTTGCTTTGCCAGGTGTGCTTGGAGTGGTGCCAGCATTGCAGTTGCTGGAGAGACCGTGCCAGCTGAGGTGCCGGTCATGGTAGTAAAGTCGGTGGCTGAGGCTTTGGGGATTGGAGGTACTACCGGGATGACTGCCCTGACTGGGGCAGCGGGTGAGTACAGAATTACCTTGGGCTAAGCCCGTATGGTTGTCCCAACGGCTCACTCCCTTGACGTGGCAACCGGTTCTCTTGACACGGCAATCGTAGGTGCCACCCGAACGAAGAATTTTCCTATAGGTGGGGATGACGCCTATTGCGATGTAGGCTTTAAAGACTTCCTCCTTCTCTGGTGGTCGCTGATGGTGAGGACGGAGGTCCGGAGTTGTTGGTAGTATGGCCGGAGCTCCTCCAGCATCGGTGGATGGTTGGCTGGATGGATGAGGTTGACAGGGTTTAGCCAGGGAGTTCCTGCATCCAGCGGCTATGCCGAAGGGAGTGATCTTCTTGTCCCTTGTCTGTGCCTAGTTGGACAGGTGAAAACCGGCTGCATACGCTGGAACCCTTCGAGCGGATGCCTCCTTCGCGTACCTAAGAAGATAGTACTGACCTGGGAATCGCCCGCATGATTTGGGAAGGTATGCTGGCTCGGCTCAGGGGGTACAGGAGGCTTTTGAAGCTCAATGGTGCCCGAGTTGATAAGCCTCTGAATAGCTTGTCTCAACGTCTGGCAATGACCCGTAGCATGGCCGGTGGACCTATGGTATTTGCAGTACTACTGCGAATTGTACCAGGTAGGAAGAACAGCTAGAGGTGGCTTGATAAGGGGAGCGTGAGCAGTGCTTAGGCCCGGTGGATTAACTGGCTTAGCGGTTCAAAGAGTGGCGTGTATTCCATTATGCGCAATTGTTGTGGTTGCCGAGGTGGCTAGCGTGGTCCACGCTGTTGCTGATCGGGGCGTTGTTGGTTAACGCCTGTGCGATCTCCATTTTGTCCCTGGTTTCTCTATTGAAAAGTTGTCGGGGACATTACCTGCCACTGCCGACAGCCACCATCGGGAAATGGCCTCAACAGAAGGAGAGTCACACCCACTATCCATAAGCAGGTAGAAAACCTGCAAACGAATGGCCTCTACCCAATCGAGACAAGCGAGCTCCTCCGCCGGCAGATCCTTCAGCGATGGGGGCAAAGTCTCGAGCCACTGTCGCACGGACGTAGCAGTCGACCACCGAACGTGACCCGTAACATTCTTGGTCCTAGGCATTGGAAAGTGCAGCTAGAAGAGGACATTGATGAAAAAGCATAGAAGTCACTGCCACCGATGAAAAGAAGAAAATGGAGGAACAAGAGGAAGCCTAGATCTCACCGACAAGGAAGAACCGAAGAAGGGCAAGAAAGAACGGTGAAGAAATGGAGTGGCGAAGGAAAGATGAGGAGAAGAAACCAGTGAAGGAGAAAATGAGAAGAAGAGATGAAGAATTTCAGACGCATTCACCTTGCTATTTATAGGCAAAGGAGGCCACCCGGATGCTGGCATCTCAGGCGGCGGCCGATTAAAAAAAAACCGACCGAACGGAAACCAAGAAAAAGATGACGAATCGCCTCACCTGCAAGGATTCCTGACGACTGATGACGAACACAACATCACCCTGCACAAGGATATTATTTGATGGGAAAAAGTAGGAAAGGTGACAAGACAACTCATCGTGAAGATTCCTTACGACGGCTGGCTCACCCAAGGCAGCTTCCGGTTACAAAACTGGAGGTATAAGCCCAACTTCCCACTTTAAGGTGGCTTCCGATTAGAAAATCAGAGGTGTAAGCCCGACCTCTCCGTTCAAGGCGGCTTCCAGTTAGAAAACTGGAGGTATAAGCCCAACTTCCCACTTTAAGGCAACTTCCGATTAGAAAATCGGAGGAGTAAGCCTAACCTCTCCTTTCAAGGCGTCTTCCGGTTGAAAAATCGAGAGTGTAAGTCCAACCCCTTCAAGGCATCTTCTGGTTAGGCAACCAGGAGTGTAAGTCCACACTACTATGGCGACTCTTGGTTAAGATACTGAGAGTATAAGTCCAGTTATCCCGGTGTAGAGTGCATCCTCTCTAAACCTCTCAAGACTTTTCCTGACGCACCTTCCAGGAAAGTCTATTTCATCACGAGCGATGGATATTCACAAAGTGTGAAACCTCGCATTATTTATCACTCACACATGGAGGGTCATTCAACCCTAGGACATCGGTTTCCTTCCACTGAGGTCATACAACCTCGCCTAGGGAGGGGCATTCTGTTGACCCCCATGCTTAAAAGGGCTTATCGAGCGGTCAACTGGCCATCTGCCAGCATGCTGGTATCTAACCCTGGCAGTTGGCTCCCCCAGACTCCCCCAACAAAGTAGACATGCTCAACCCTTATAGGGTGGTGGGGTAAAACAGTCGGCCAACCACCGGCACACTGGTAAAATACCTCGGTGGCCAACCACTAACTCCCACCAACGTGCAGGTACGTTCGTCGACACGCCTAGTCTGACTTCAGGGAAAAACACACAATTGCCGGAGCCTCAGCCAACGCACCATCTCGGCTACCTGTCGCAACTTATTCCCTAAATCATCGGCTAAATTCCTGGCGGACCCCAATCCCAACCAACCGGCATCCGACTAACACACCGCAGCTACTAGCTAGCCACCTAAGAAGGCAATTTGAATCAATTGGAAAGATACGGCAAGATATAATCACTTAAATCTCACAATCAATCAATCACACGGATCGCGCGATTGAATCGTGATATACGCGGGGTTTCCATCCCAGGATCACCCGAAAAATGAAGGGGATTCCCTATATAAAGGGACCACCCACTCCATTTCAAGGCACGGCTTTTTGGACGACTTGTTGGAGGTTCTAAAGGAGGAGAGCAACTCGAAGCCTCGATGTCCTCTCACCGCATTGGAGCGAGGACTTTTGACCATCGCCGACGACCCCCCCCTGCAGGTAAGTTCCCTCATCCTCTACCATCATACATATGATTTAGCCTCATTTTTCCCAAGTCCCGACCATGCTAGACCTTCCCCACGCAAGGGAAAGGTCGGAGGACATGCCCAGGTGTCATTCTTTTGGATACACTTCCGAAGGTACCGGCAGCCTCCCTCCCGGCCAAGTGAATCCACTTGGTATGGTCGAGATCAGTTCAATCGCAACCCCTTCATCAGGTCTTTTTACATGGAAACTCGTGTTTTCTTACGTATTCTACGAATGAATCGTCGAGTTTTCCTGTCCTTTTCCTTTGAAATGACTAGCCATCATCAGACGCACCGTCTCTGCTTAGAGACAGCCGTCTCCCTGAAGGTGTCTACCTCTCCTGTCTCTCAACACTAGGTGTAGAAATCTCTACACCTAGAGGTTGAGGCGAAAAATCGGGTGAACATCTGGTAGGCCGACGAATAGACCCACCAAACCTCTAGCTTTTCAACCAGAAGTTCATTGCGGGGGCTACGACGTCTATATTCGCGTTTTCATCTATTTCTTGCTTACCATGCCGTAAGAGGCAAAGCTACCCTCCCGATGCCCCGGAAAGGCTTCTAGGATGAGGCCGCCGGCATGCATCATTACCGACGTTGGCCATCTGGGTGCATGAGCATATACACCCCAACAGTTCCCTTTCACTAGGAGGAGCAAAGCTGCCCTCACAATCCCCTAGAAAGGCTTTCAGGATGAGGCCGTCGGCATGCATCATTGTCGACGCTGGCCGCTTGGGTGCACGAGCATGTACACCTAGATGGTTCCTCTTTTACTGGGAGGAGCAAAGTTGCCCTCTCGATGCCTTGGAAAGACTTCCGAGATGAGGCCGTCGGCATGCATCATTGTTGACGCCAGCCATCTGGGTATATGAGCATGTACATCCCAATGGTTCCCTTTACCGGGAGGAGCAAAGCTGCCCTCCCAATGCCCCGGAAAGGCTTATGGGATGAGGCTACCGGCATGCGTCTTTGCTGACGCCGGCCATCTAGGTGTACGAGCATGTACACCCTGACGATTCTCAATTGCCAGGGGAAGCAAAGTTGCTCCCCTAATCCCGTGGAAAGTCTTCCAGGATGAGGCCATGTTTGGCCGGGCTGACTGTCGTGGTTTTCTATTTTAGAGCTGAAGAGAGGCTGGGATTGCCCGGGCTATCTGGGGGTGCCTAACACCTTCCCCAACAGTACCCATGGGCTTCTGGGTGATAGTCGGATGAAAGAGAGGGTACAATACAACTCTTACTTGATCAAAAGTATTGAAACTTCACTGATGATCTTCAACCTCATGCTAACTTCAATCTAAAGCTTTGATCTTTAAACACTTGCTTCGAGTTGAACTTGATCTCGATTTTCAAAAACTCTTTGATGATGTCGAACTTGAACTGGACTATGTCTTCAAAACACACTTTTCTATGATACACGATTTGCTCTCGTGAATGCTCTTGTGAATGCTGTAGAGTGCACTTATGTTTTTCAAGGTCTTCAAGTGTATTTATAGAGTGAAATACAGTTCCTCCATATCTTCCAGTTTGTCCATGAAAACCTTGAATGTGTCACTGAATTTTTCAATAACTTCTTTTGCATCCCACGTTCAATACAAAACATGCATATCGTGTCTTGATCAACATTCTTTTATTTTTTGGAATACTCTGCAATTTTAACGATCCAATCACTCTTCTTTGAATTCTTCAAAGTCCATGATCGCATCCATGTTTTACCTCTAAATGTATAACTATGTCCCTACACGACCACTTAAGAATGATTCAAAAATAAAACATTGAAACATTCAACCGTTAAATCCATTTATATAGTCTTAGGTCTTTTAACATATATATCCGAAGAACAAAGTATTAAGATTTCAGTAAATAGATTCCCTTTGAGATTTAGATTTTCAACTTTCAATATCCAGATTTCATATTCAGGTGTCTTTTTCAACTCCTTTAAGGAATTTATACAAGAATTTAAATCCACTACTTGTAACTACAAATCCTTTATTTCAGAAACATATGTTGAAGTATTTGTACTAACATCTTTAGAATTTAACCTTACATTTTTAGTGGATAAGTTATTCACTTGTACATATTTATCACCCTTTTTAACTACACAAGGAATAACATTTTTATCTTTTTGTTTAGTACTTGTAACAAAAACCTTATCCTTTCCAGTACTAACATGTCATTCATAATTTTCAGAATATGCAATGTTATTAGCAATACCATGCTTTTCAACATTAGAAATGTTTCTATGAAGTTCATCATTAATTGATTGACTACCATTCCATTTGCTTAAGATGGCATTCTCTTCACATAACTTAAGCTTTAATGTACTAATTTCATAATTTAAGTCCTTTATAGTCAAATTCAATCTTACAATTTCAAAGTTTAATTTCTTTTTATCAGCACTAATACTTTCGAGATCATCATGCATGTCCTTTTCAATTATTCTATACTTTGAAATTTCTTTAGCTTGCTTATGATTCTCTTATTTAAATTTATCAACTGTAGTACTTAAAAAATTAACTCTAGATTTAGCTTCTTCTAGTAGTTTCCTTGTGTTTTTATCTTCTGATTTCAACTTTTTATACTTCTTTGCTAGCTTACTATACTCAAATAACAATTTATCAAAATTTTAATAACTAACATCGAAGTCAGAAGACACCTCACTGTTATCAGCCACGAAACACACATTTGCTAGATCCTTTGTTTCTGAATCTATATTTGAAGAAGATTCACCTTCTAAAGATGACTATTTAGCACAACCCTTGATCAAAAATATTGAATCTTCACTTACAATCTTCAATCTCGAAATAAAGCACAAAATAGAATATTAAGTCCTTTAGCATTTAGTGTCATTTTCTCCTTTTCAGCATAAGTCCATGTGCCAAATGGAGAAATAACTAACACCATAGAATTGCTAATTATTTGCCAAAGCTTAAAATCAATTGACTAAAAGAAAATTTGCATCCTACATTTCCAATAGCCATGATTACTACCGTCAAACATACGAGGACGAGTGGTAGGCTATCCTTCAGTCATAACAATAACATCGTTTGAAGAATTATTTGCCATTGTATTTCAATTATATAAAGAGAATTAAAATAGACAAAGGCAGTATATACTGAAATAAACTAAGTAATACAATCCTAAATAGTAGTAAAGAAATAAAGCTTTGATATCAATTGTAGGATCGATTTAGGTGGGTGTAGGATCACAAGAGGGGGGGGAGAATTATGACTTTAGAAAAATTAATCTCTAATGGATAAACAAGAACACAATTACACAGAACTTTTAGGAAAATCTCAATTTTATTTACCAAGATTCCATACAACGTTTAACCACAACTCTCTTCTTGTAGATTCAAATAAAACTATCTAATTCACTCAAGAAGGGTATGAGGAATCGATTTCACTTCACAAATAATGCAAGTATTCAATTAAGAAAAAATACGATATTCCACTTTACAAATTTTAACTATTTAGTACAACTCTTACTTGATCAACAATTTTGAATATCTTCACCTTTGATTTTCAACCTCGAACAAACTTCAACTTTGAAGCTTTGAACCTTTAAAACCTTCTTTGAGTTGAATCTCGATCTTGATCTTCAAACTTGAACTTGAGCTGGATTTGTGTCTTCAAAAATGTAACACTTTCTGCTCGATTCAATGCGTGAATGATCAATCAAGTTTTCAAGTGTATTTATAGAGCAAAATACATTTCCTCCATCTCTTCAATTATGTCCACGAACACTCTTGAATATGTTATTGAAATATTCAATAACTTCCTATTTTATCCCACATTCATCTTGATCATGCCCTATATTCTTGAATTTTTCAATTATTAGTTTGGATTCTTCTAGAACATCAATGATCCAATCAGTTTACTTTGAAATCTTCAAAGTCCACAATCTTAGTCATGTTTCACCTATAAAAGCTCAACTATGTCCCTACACAATCGCTTAACAATGATTTAAATATAAAATGTTAAATTGTTCAACTAGAATTATCACATAAATAGTTTTAGATTTTTAACATTAACTTCCAAAAACATTCAAACTTTTAGTGTTAAAACGCCTATTACTATACACACCACGTGTACATTAAAACTCACACGTTGAACTTAAGAAATCACATGGCTATGTTAAAATGTCGAACATTGTTCATCAGTTTCCCAGCTTTTTTAGACTTTTAACATTAAAACACCAATTCTCACATCACGTGTTAATTTAAATTTGGACGTGACATCAATCATTGATTTTATAAAGTTTTAACCTTATCTAACACTTGTAAATTAATTGTACCCCTTCAAATTTAAAACTTAAAATTAATTGTACACTCGATTAATTGTTCTCAAAATTAATATACTGAATCCACTAATTTAAACACTTAACCAAAATAAAAAATACAAGTGTTAAATAATTAAGCAATAATCACCATAACTTTTTCAAAATAAGTTTAGTAATAATTAAATACTAAAAATATATATCATCAAATATTCATTAAAGATTAAACAAATATTCATCGTCAAAATATAAAACTCAATAGTTTCCAACACTAAACTTGTCCCAACACATTTGAACAAAATTGTGCCATCAAATACAAAAATCGCCAAATTGCCAACATGTGGGTAGTTGTCCTCAACAACATGCCCACCTTCCACCAACATTTTGGACTGATGCTTTCATAAAGATCGTTACTTAAATTAATTTCCTACCGTCAAAGGTGGTTGCTCATACATAGGAGATCTTGCACTGGATGAGGAAGGCTATCGGAGGGAACTCGATTGGTTAGTCAAGCACTATATACAGTTCAGACGAATGAACGACAAAATGCAATGGTGCATTTTTGTGGTCCCCCAACCTCCCCTCCTTCACCCCTTTCCTTTTTCTTTTTGCCTACATGTTGGGGTCAGAACCACCAAGTTTTAAGTTAAGAGTTTAAATTATGCTTCAAATTTAGTGATTTAGTGGTTAAAGATCAATTGGATGTTTAATTTGTTGATTATGTACTTTCTAATGTCTTAAATAAGTGATTTTTGATGTTACATTAACCAAGGATTGATTAAGAATTTAACAAAGTGATTAGGCAATTTTAATGTTTAAGGATCATTCAATTTAAGTAATTAATTGATTAATTAAGGATTTTAACATGATTTATTAAAATATTAAGTAAGGACTATAATTAGGTGTTTCAAAA
>JAMKPZ010003990.1:0-28863 GCA_024699675.1 Amphibolis antarctica | reverse complement strand
TTTAAATTTCACGTGCATGAGAGAGAGTGTTTTTAAAATTTTCAATTTCAACCGTCGATCTCACGATCGACGGACGCCTACAGAAGTCACTTCTGTAGGCGCCTACAGAACTCGTGCCCCCATAATAATAATATTGAAAGTGATTTTGACAAAAATTGAAGTAATTAAATGGGAGAGAATTTAATTTTTGTCTAATTCTTTTCTTGTAAATTGAAATGGATGAAATTTAATTTTTAATAAAATTAGATAGAATTAATATAAAAGAGGTTTAAATAGTTAAATTTTAAGATAATATTATTTTTTATTATTTTTAAATAAAAAATAAATTTAATTTTATTTAATTCGTGCAATTATGAATTATGTTTAATTTTATAAAGTGTATAAATAACTTTGTGTTGAATTTAATTTTACTTAATTTAATTTTGATAATAAAATAAATTCTTTATTATTTATTTTTATATAATTTTGTGTAGAGGTTGTTAGGTCACAAGGTTGATGGGGAAAACGGTCATGCAAGGGGATTGGTCATTGGGTTGCGAGCGTGCAGGGGTGGGGGCAAGACGGTTGTTGGTTCACAGGGTTGATAGGGAGAATAGTTGTTGGGTTACGGGGTCGATGAAGGGAACGATCGTCGGGTCTCGACTTGGGGAGTGCAGAACGATTACTAGGTTGTAAGGTTGGTGGAGGGATTGATTGTCAAGCGACAACGTTAGGTTCCACGAAGAAGAGGGGAAGAAGAGTCAAAGAGGAATAAGGTAACGATTGGTTGGCGTGCAACGGGTTGTTGAGGTTGACGCGTAATGAGTGGTCGACGTACAGTGGCTGGGGCATGCAACAGGCGGCCTATTTTTGTGCAATGAGTGATCGGTTGCCGTGTGCAATGGGTGACCTGTTTTTGTGCAATGAGCTACCATGAAAATTATGTATAAATTAGGAGAGTTAAGTTGTTTTTTTTTCACCTTCCTCTACTTCAATTTCAAATTTCAATTTTTCAAATTTTCTCATTTAATTTACATTTCACTTTCATAAATCACATATAATAGCTAATTACTAAGATCAAAATTCTGAAGGTTATGAATATTCTTAACAAGACTATCTTAAAGTTAAAATGACGTTGTTAATGGAGGTTAGTAGAGCCTTACTTTCAACTGTCATCAAGGTTAAAGTTGAAGTAATGTTGTCAATAGAAATTAGTAGAGTCTTAAGTCGAGAAAGTCTTAAAAGAGAACTTTCATATGTGATTAAAGTACATAATAATGACTAAAGTCATGACAAACGATATTTTAGAAAAATGAGTATTCTGTAATCTCATATTAGTAAATGTGAAATAAAAATAAGAATAAAATTATTCAAATCCAACTTTCTTTTACTCTTGATCGGGTACAATTAAAGATGGATACATAGTTGTAATTACTCATTATATTGATTAAAATTGAATTTTACAAAAAAGATTAATAAGATTTAGAAAAATTCAACATCTATATACTGTTAAAATAATTTTTGCAAATATTATGAATTTTTTTGATTTATATGGAATTAGAAATAAAATAAGTAGTATAATTTTTGATAATGTAACTAATAATACTGTAATAATACCAATGTTTAAAACTAGAATAAGTCTACCAAATGGTTTTAAATTATTTCACCAAAAATATGTGTTACATAATGAATATTATTGTACAATCATGTATATAAAAGAAATTAAAATTTATATTGAAAATGTTAGGTATACTGTAAATTTTATAATTAGTTTAGGAAAGCGACATCAACAATTTGATGAAACATGTGATTTTTTTGAAATATCGCATAAGAAATTCACGTTAAATGATATAGGTGGAATTCATTATATTTAATATTAGAAAGTATATTACCATATGAAATTTTAATAATGTTGATGTATAATCGTCATTATTATGAAATTTTATATTTAACTAATGATCATTTTAAAATTATAAACTATTTTGTTGAATTTTTAAAACTTTTTCACAATACAACTCTTAGATTATTAAGAATTTATTATTCTAAATCTGTCTATGTGTTGCATCATTTATATAATATTTTATGAGTTTTTAATAAATATTAGGTATGTCCATTTTTTCAACCAATAGTAAATAATATGAAACAAAAAATTTTAAAATATTGAAATGAAATCCCACAATTATATATTTTGATTGCATGCTTAGATTCTAGGTGTAAAATAAGATATGTTATTAAATTAATTAGGGGAATACAAATGAGTTTAGATGTAGATTTAGGATTAAATGTTAATACAATAGAAGAACAATTAAATCAAATGTTTGATTTATACGAACAAAAATATGGATTAAAAATAGAACATTCTCTTCTACCAATGTCCACAATACCATAATCAAATGTTAGACCATTTTCAAATTCTTGGGCATTTTTACAAGATTTAAAATTTGATTAAGATATTCCAATATTATCATCATCATACAATTATGATCTTATAGTATGTAGACAAGAACTAATTACTTTTAATTTAACCAATCACCAATTATTATTATTTACTCAATATTTTAACTTAAATACATTTAATGTTTTAGATGGGTAGAGACAACAATTAATGATTTTTTTAATATTATCAATAATGCCAAATGATTTATTAACAATTCCAGTGTCTTCCGAAAATTGTGAACATGTTTTCAGTATAAGTGGTAACGTGCTTGATGATCGAAAATGTAGACTTAAAGAAGATATAATAGAAATATTAATATATGTAAAAGACTGTGAACTTGCTTGACTCCGTAAATAAGATTAAATTGAAGAATTTACGGAGTAATTCTCAAACTTAAACATTTCATAATTAAAATATTGTAATTTTTTTTCAAAAAAATAATTTAATTTTGTTGTAAAAAAATTTTAAATGTAATTGTAAATTTGTAATAATGTAAATATAAAATATGTAATTCATTAATAAATAAAAAAATTAATTTAATTATATATATTGTTGTCTTATTTATTAAGTTATTGTCTTGTTGAATGTTATATGTTGATTATTAAATTAAATTTAAATATTGATGATTGAATATTGAATGTTGTTATTAGTTAATTAAATAAATATTTTTTTAAAATTTAATTATTTAAATATTAAATATATATCATACTGTTAGACTAACATGAATAATAATTTCGTACCAACAGATTTCATTAACTTTGTAGTACATATCGACGTGACATGATTGATATGTATAATTTAAACCATAAATTCTATCCACTTGCCGGTGGCAAAAATACTACCCGTATTTACCCATTTGTCGAATGGAGGCATCTGTGGTGCTCGATCTTCGGCAAAATGTTTTCGATCCGGTAGTGCTGTTTTACTCTTACGTTAGTTGAATTTCTCCGTTTTATTAAACTGTCATCGTCTTTGCAGATACAGTAGAAATTTATATCATTAGTAATTTAGGGGGTGGAGCAACTGCTACAGTTTTAGACATGGTTAATTTCTTTCCAATATTAACTTTTAAAAATATTTTTACTTTTTAATTCACTTCATTTATTATTAAAATTATTTTTTTTCTTCTATTATCTCAAAATTGTAAAATAAGATTAGTGAATAATCCCAATGATTGACTTAAAATAGTCATCACTAAAGAGGAGTTGATGGTCACATTTTATTGGTTGTCGTTAATAGAGGATTTTTTGCACTGGGTGTATAAATTAATTTATCTATACAAATGATAAAAGAAAATTTAAATAAAATATTTAATTTATATATTATAAAATATAGAATTGGAATAACTCAATTTTTTTCTTCTATATCGTCATAATAAATGATGGCATTTTGGAGAAGTTTATTACAAGATGTGGAAGATATTCCAACATTTGTAAATCTCCCAATACTATAATTTTTATTTAAGAATTAAATTCTTTTAATTTCACCCATCATCAATATTTATAGAATAGATATTAATTCATTTGATATAATTGATTGGTATTTGTAGTTTATAAATAAGTTTTTAGCATTAATAGCAACTTACTAAATGAAAGAAAATCCAAATTAAAGGATGATATATTAAAAGTTTTAAGGGAATTTGTGCATACACTAAAAATTTAGAAATTAAAAATTTTCTTGATTTTCAACTATCGTCGTACTCACATTTGTGACTACAACTTACACTCACAACTGTTAAAGCTTGCACTCACAATTACAGCAATCACTCATCCACCTTTATTGTTTATTTGTCTTTGTTGTTCGTCTGCTTTCACTGCTTCTTCACTTTCGTCATTCGTCTACTTTTGTCATTTTGCCATCACAACAGACTATTTGTCACAAACACTCATCCACTGCTACTGCTCTTTACTCATTGCGAGGTGAAAAATTACGAAAATCGAATGAAAGATTTGTTTTACTTGTATCTATTGTATTTTGGAAAAATATTTTCCTCATTCTTCTTGGATGGTTGATGTACACTACTTTCCTTTCTTTCTACCGCTCCTCCATGATTTTCTTCACAAGTGATATGCATTAGCAGTTATGTTGTTGTTTCTTCACATTTATCATATTTGAGCTTTGTTCCAAAGTTTCACGTTTCTTCACATTTATCATATTTGAGCTTTGTTCCAAAGTTTCACAAGGCATGACATGATCTTGAACATGATGTCAAACTTGGATCTTCTTGTGTGCATTTGCAGCTCCTCCTCCATGATATTCTTGTGAGTCCTTTTAGTTTATATTTTTGGTTTTATCTATTTGCAAGCATTTTAGTATGTCTCTTGTGTGCATCATGATGTTGAACTTGGATTCTTTCAAAGTATTCATTGTGGAGTTTTATTAGTAGGTGTATTGTAAGATTTTTTAATTTGATCAAGTGATTTCTTTGTTATAATATTTTGTCTACTGATTTGATATAATACATCATTACCCTTTTAAAAAAATAGTAGTATGTGTTGGAAAACGTAAAAGAAGTAGAGTGGAGGCTAGGGTTTTGCATTGTAACTCATATCATTATGTTAGAAGCATACAACAATATATGTAAATACAAAGTTGCAATTGGACTGGGCTTAGACTAGGCCCAATACTCTAATAGGCTCCCTACCAAAAAAGACTAGTAACTAATTGGAAGGATTAACTAAATTTAATCGTGATCGTATATCAAAGAACCTTGAGGAAGGGAGAGGCTTGGCTAAAGTGTCCGTCGGTTGATGAGCGCCAGGAACATAGGTGACTTGAATGTGCTTGTGTTGAACCAACTCGTGTACAAAATGAAAATCTATGTTGATGTGTTTGGCACGAGAATGTTGGACTGCATTAGCAGAGAGACAGGTTGCGCTGATGTTGTCGCAGCGAAGCATCGAAGGAATAGCCATTGAGAACCCAATTTCCTTGAGAAGATTAGAAAGCCAAATGAACTTTGATGCAGTGTCTGCCACCGCACGATATGCAGAGTCCGTGGAGGACCGAGAGATGGTGCTTTGCCACTTGGAAGACCAAGATATGAGATTGTTGCCAAGGTAAACTAGGTAGCCACCAGTGGAGCGTCGATCACCATTGGAGGGTCCCCAATTTGCATCAGAGAAAGCAAATAAGCGACAACAATCAAAAGGAGAGTAGGTGATTGCAAAATCAAAGGTGCCTTTTAAGTAGCGAAGAATGCGCTTGGCAGCCATCCAATGGACATCCATGGGGGCATGGAGAAACTAGTACAATTTGTTGACAGCAAACAAGATGTCTGGGCATGTGAAAGATAAATATTGAAGTGTACCAATGATGCTGCGATAAGCAAATGGATCTTGAAGTGGGGTACCGTCATGAAGCCAATACTTGGTTGTGGAAGGCACAGGAATGCACACGGGCTTGGAGTGAAGCATGTTGGTGCGTAGGAGGAGATCCTCGATATAGCGTCGTTGGCTGAGGTGCAGAGAGGAGGCGGTGTGTGTGACCTCAAGGCCAAGGGACCAAGATCCTTCATGCAAAACTGAGCTTGAAGTTGAGAGATGGTGCGTTGAAGATCTTGAGATGAGTCACCAGTGAGGATGATGTCATCAACATAGATAAGTATATATTGTGTGGAAGTACCGTGGTGACGAATAAAGAGGCTTGGGTCGGAGTGGCTATCGACAAAGCCAATTGATTCAAGAAATTGGCTTAGGCACGACAACCACACTCGAGGTGCTTGCTTGAGATCATATAAGGTCCGCTGGAGACGGCAAACATGAGAGGGTCATGCAACATCAACGAAGCTAGCAGGTTGCTCCATATAAATAACTTTGTTAAGGTTGCCGTGGAGAAAAGCGTTGGAGACATCAAGCTGGTGAATCGGCCATTGTTTGCTTATGGTAATGGCAAGCATGGCACAAATTATAGCAGGCTTAACAACCGAACTGAAAGTGTCTGAATAATCAACACCAGAAATTTGGTGAAAGCCTTTAGCGACTACACATGCTTTGCGTCGAAGGAGAGATCCATCACTGCCACATTTGATCCAAAAAACCCATTTTGAGCCAATAACGTTCATATCTGAATGAGAGGGGACAAGATCCCAAGTACCATTTTCTTGCAGTGCATCATATTCTTCTTGCATAGCAACCTGCCAAAGAGGATTAACATTTGCATCATGAAAGTTGCATGGCTCACGTTCATCAGTGGAGGCGGGAGTGGGGTGACGAGTGGCAAGGAGAGCACGAGGATGAGAGAGGCCAGCAAGAGTTCGATAATCAATACGTGGTTGGTGGTGTAAGTGAGGGGGAGATGGTGGTGGAGAGTGAATGGGAGAAGGGAAAGGGTCAATGGACAGGGTAGCAGTAATGAGGGGAGAATTAATGGGAGGAGGTGACAGGTGAGCATGGGAAGGCATAATGGTAGAGGTCGTGGAGTTAATGGAAATTGAAGAAATAGGGGAAGGTGGGGGGGTGACAGCTAGCAAAATGTGATTGAAAAGAGGATCAAGGCAACGATAGCCAAAATGATGAGAATCATACTCGAGAAAAATGCAGGGGCTAGAGTGAAGGGAAAATTTGTGATTATTGTAGGGTCGTAGATATGGAAATACCCGACAACCAAAGCTGTGCAGGATCGAGTACGGTGGTGGACTCTTCACGAGCTTTTTTGGAAAGGGCTGCTGTCACCATGCGTTCGAGATGGCAAGAAATTTATAAGCGTGGCGGCAGTAGTAAAGGCGTGGTGCCAAAATCGAGAAGGCACGTTGGCATGCACCATTAACGTTAAGGTGGTTTTGAAAACATGTCAGATTTTCCATTCAATGGCACCATTTTGTTCATGTGCACGAGGACAAGTTCTATGATGTGAGATGCAATGTTACTGAAGACAGTTAGTTAATACAATGAATTCACCACCACTATCAGTTTCCAATGCTTGAATAGACTGACCAAATTGATTGGTAATATATTTGTGAAAAACTAGAAATATAGTAACAACATTCGATTTTTGATGAAGACAAAATGCCCAAAGGAATCTACTATAGTCATCCAAAAATAAAGCAACGTGACAATGGCCTTTAGATGAGGCATGAGGTGAAGGTCCCCACAAATCAACATACACTAATTGAAGAGGTTGAGAACTAATAATAGATGTGATAGGAAGATGAAGTCGACTAGCTTTGCCAAATTTTAAATAAAAAAGTATTAAATAATACGATAATATAAAATGCGTAACATACAATATCATATATATAAAATTAGTCAATATGATACTTGTAAAATTACGAAGCTAGACAATGTTACTTCTAATTGCATCTCTTATCGTTAAATTTTTTTCAAATAACCTAAGTAATAGAGTGCTCATCTTTACTATAATCTTAATCAGTACTTCACAATCATTCACTTCTTAAAAGAGTGTCATGTACTATCTTCTCTGATTCTTCGCTAACAAATAGTTCAATAGCAACCACATGAAGGTTAAGATAGACTGAACATTGCATATGAAAAATTCAATAATACATTATATTTTCTAGAAGCAATGAGAGGATACAATGAAAATTAATCTTGATGTAATTTTAGCTGTTAGATTAAGCACGTATAGAATCAATTTTCAATATGTGTAACTAAAAAGTATTGTCTCATTTATATATTTACAAATGAGTTAATTAAAATATAAAAAATTTTAAGAGTCAAACACTTGTTGAATTACACATTTTGACAAAGTCGTCGTTCACTTAAGGTATATTAATTATGAAGTTCCTTCAAGGAAGGTTGCTTCTATTAGTTATCAATGCTTGGATGAAATTATGTATTTATGTCTCGTTTATTTATCACTTATTTTAATTTTTAAAATTATTATTATTTTTATAATAATATTTTTATTTCTTAATATTTTTTATTATTATTACAATTAAAAATCATTCTCGTAGAATCACTTTTAAAAGTAATTTTACTGGATTCAAAAGTAACGGAGGAGAGCAGGTGAACCTACTCTACTTTTAATTATTCTTTCCATCCCACGTCGATTCTAATTATTTATTATGTTTTTAATTAAAAGTACATTTATTATATCGAGTGCGTATTTGTTTAGGTCGGACAAGTTGATGCTCTGCCTCGTATTACTTTATATATTTCAACAACAGAATTACCTGCATATAAAATCATCTATACAATACCATTTTAAAATATTTTTTAGCAAGGGAATATTTGTGAAAAAAATTTAAGGAAAGTAATATTCCATCATATTATACTGATATTTGTAAAGTAAGATTTTAATAATCAATTAACACATGAAAACCAATACAAACATCGTAGGAACGACAAAATTGAAAATGAGGATGGAGTTCTATCAATTTTCAATAAACTACACTTTCAATTTCATTTCTTCCTTTTGTTAAAGTTTCTCGAACGCAACTTGACTATGTTTGACGTAGAATGCTTAAACAAATTAACGTGACTTTAGATATATTAATAAAAAATATATCAATGATAACGATTGTATTGGAAACAAATGTCTATGAAAGAGATGTATCTATTTATTTTAGATGTAATTTTTCTTATCAATAGATTTTAAATTAATATATTTTAATAATAAAATAAACAATTGCAACATTTTTTTCCACTAAGTACTTGAACTTCATTTTCTAAGGTTTCGTTTCTCTTTTCGGTAAAAAAAATAATTTTTAAGAAAATAATTTTAAGATTAAAAAAAAAAAAAAATTTAATAATAAAATAAGTATATTAAAAAATATATACAGGTAAACATTAAACTAAAAATATTTTTAAAAATTAAAAGTAAAAAAAAAAAAACAAATTTTTCCACCATGTTCAAAACGTAAGATGGTAATCATAAGACCACCGGAAGTTGGAATGGGTAGGTTGTCAGTTACCTTTCCACCTGAGTACAATCTCGTAATTGACAAAATTCGCACTAAAAATCAAATAAATAAAGGAAAAATAATTAAAGAAGAAACAGCGACATCAATCATAAAAATAAATAATAATATTTTAATGATTAAAATTTTTCTTAAAATTTAAATTTTCCCTCAAATAATACCCTAAAAAAAGCAAACGACAAAGTTTCAAACGCAGGTGATGGTTACGAGCAGCCGGATTAGTGGTCCCCGTATCCTTTGACTTTTAAAAGGTTTACGTCAGCAATGACGACCGAGTATTTGTAATTAAAGGATCATGAGTGAAAAAAAAAATTTTTTAAGTAAATAATTTTGATATAAAAAATAAAATAAAAAATAAAAAATAAAAAATAGATTAAGAAATGTAAATATAAAATAGAAGTATTTTTGAAAATTAAAAGTAAAAAAAAAAACGATGTCTAAAATTATTGTTTATTTGTTTTAGCTTTAACTTTATTTTTAAAAGAAAGTCCAGATCAAATAAATCTGAAAGCTCGGTCACTAGTCACATGAAATCACATTGTATTTCTTTGTATTTGTTATCAATTGTTGTGATTTCTTTTGATAAGTTATTTTTTGGTTATTAGTATTGTTATTTTTCTGTTGTAAAAATGTTGTAAATTATTCTTTTATTTTGAGGTTCTAAATAAAGACGTACAGTGGTCTTTTTCAAATACGTACTTTTTAATTTTGTTCACCATTTATTTGAAATTCTCTTTTTTGAAACCCTTTTCTTCCTTATCTAACAACATTTTAGTCGATTGTTTACCTGATATATCCAAAAAAACCTACTAGATCTTGTGATTCAATAAAATTTAAAATTTGTGTTTCCTAAATTAAGAAGTTGGACATGTTGAGCTTTGTGGTAATAAAGTTTGAAACATTTACCCTAACTGGATAAATATAGATTTTGTTGCTTTCAACAAACTCTAGTTTGATCCTTCTCTCACATTCTATCTTTAAGTTTATCATTTATCGTTGATTTAACGGTACTTAATTATTTAATGTCGAAAAAGAAATCAACAAAAGAATGATGAATACAAGAAGAACAGAGGACAAAAGGGGTTTCAAAGAAGTAGTGAAAAAAAAGTCAAGAAGCATATCTCGAAAAGACCATTATTTCTATTTATAACATCATAATAAAAGAACTTTACAATAGAGAAATAACAATGCTAACAACCAAAAAATTACTTATGGGAAGAAATCACAACAATCGAGAACAAATACAAAGAAATACAATGTGAGTAGTGATTGGACTTGTTTAGATTTATTTGACCTAGACTTGACTTCTTTTAAGTTTCACATAAAATTTTAATATTATTATTATCATATAAACTTAAATATATAAATTTCTACTTCATTAATTACTATACAGTTTCAATTTCAATTATTATATTAAGTCTAACTTTAGTTTTTTATAACTTTCAAAATTAGTTAGAGTTTTTCGTAAACAAGACCTAAGGATATCTATGCCTTCAGAATAGACTTTTTTATTTTTCATAAATTTTTATATATTATTATTATTATATAAATTCTTATATATAATTTTTCACATTACAATTTACTATACATTTTATTATTATTTGATTGATTTATTATATATTTTGATGCAAAATAAATATAATTGCTAGAATAAACATATCTAAGGGTTTATTTATATACACCAGAAAGTTGAGAAATGACAAAAACAAAAATGGAAAGTCACAAAGTCAAAAAAAGGAAATGTTTGTGTATATCTAAAAGTTAGGGTTTGTATACGTAAGGAAGTTTTAAAATTTAATTTTTTTTTAAAGTTTAAAAATTATGTACTACTTAAAATTAATATACAATATATGAAAAATATCAAATTAAGTACAATTAACTCGATCAAATACACGTACTTTACTAATTTTGAAACATGAAAGATATAATAAAAATAATTTGAAATAGAATGAGTAATTTATAATACATATAGTTTAAAATGCAGTGAAAGTTTGATAATAATCATAAAAAATATATAACTACGTTATTCTAGGTAAAAATTTTTCATCCAACATTACAATATTTTCACACATTTTATCCATTATTTCTTTTTTTTAATTATTTTAACAATAACATTTACGTTTTCACGAACTTCTACGTGATATTCTCTATTATCAACATCAATCAACACAACAATGAAAGAAGCAATCTGCAAGTAGCAATGTTACGAATAGGCAATGAACAATCGATTAAATGAACAAGCGATGTAACAATATTAAAAAATTGAAAACAACAATCGACGCAATAATCAGGACAATTGCAATGTTTAAGGTAAGGAATATTTACAACAGGTAACGAAGCAAGTGATTCGAGAGGTGACACGAGCAGTTGAACAAAAGGAGTGATTATGGGCGATGTGAGTAGTTGAGAAGATGGTGAGTTTAAGCAATAAAATAGTCACGATGGAAAAAGAGAAAAAGTGGAAAGAAAAGAAAAAAATTAAAATATTTATATAAAAAAAATAAACTTTCTTTTTCAATTTTCAATTTATACAAACATTTTTTTTTAAAACACTTTACGAAAAGTCCACGCGCCCCACCATCGATTATTAAAATTGGAAAGTGTTTAATAAATCGTAATGTTTTTTAGCTTCGCTGCTGCCGCTTGTCCACTCCTCATCCACGGCAATCTGCGACTACGACTGTAGTGTCGCGGAGCACACGAGGTCCCGGCCGAGACGTCGCTCGCTCGCTCTCCTCGTCTCGGAACGCCCAGGTTGATGTTCTTCCCTTCGCTGGTTGGAACATCGGGCGGCTACCTGATCCCGCTTGATTCGGTTGCTTCTTAATTCAAACAATAGATAATTGTTTTCTTTCGGTACGAGATCTCCCTTTTTGATTTCGTCTGATCGATGTACTTGTTTGCAATGGTCGAAGGTGGGGGTTTGATCTGTTGTTGTGTCGAGGTCTGGGATATAGCAAGGAGAATATGGGGTCGAAGCCACTGGAGTGGTACTGCAGGCCGGTGGAGGGTGGATTCTGGTCCAGGACGTCGCAGAATGCTTTTGGTGCCTACACACCGTGCGGGATGGAGACGATCGTGCTGTGCGTCTCTCACTTGGTACTGTTCGGGTTGTGCTGGTACCGAATCTGGCGGACGCTGAAGGACACCAAAGTCCAGCGCTTCCGCCTGAGGTCTCCTACATGCAATTACTTCCTCGGGGTGCTTGCCTTGTACTGCGCCCTTGAGCCGCTGTATAGACTGTTAATGGGCATGTCGCTCGGGAACCTTGACGGCCAGACCGGTCTCGCTCCATACGAGGTGAGATATGATTTGAGCTTGCCGGACGGTTGCAAAACTGGAGTGTAACTTCTTATCCCGTGTTTAGATTTTGTTTCTATAAGTTAGGTAAGTAACTTTTTTTAAGCTAGTATGATTTTTAAGGTGAAATTTTCTTTTTTAGCTACAATGAAAAAAATCTATTTCTATTATATCGTTTGTTAAAATATACACTTTGCACAGTAAAAATATCTATAAACTTCATTTTCAAATGAAACCTTAGTTGATTCTTGAGAGTGGCTAGGCTGTGAAGATTGAATTTGTGTTTTAGATATCTTTTATAATCTGAATGAAGTTCCCGTCTTTCCAGATTATCTCATTGATCATCAAGTCTGTTGCCTGGTGCTGTATGCTTGTGATGATTGGCGTAGAAACTACAATCTACATCGTTGAGTTTAGATGGCATGTCCGCTTTGGGGTTGTCTATCTTCTGATCGGAGAGGCTTCCATGTTTTCTCTTTTTTTCTCAACCAAGGAGTTTTATGTTGGGTATGTTCTTCAACTCAATTGCTTTAAAATGTGATTACCCAGAAATTATCTTCTGATATGCTTCTTTAATTGTACAAAATTGCTAATTCGGCTTCATATATTAATTATATCAGTACAGCTTTATTTTATTAGAAAATAGAATACATTCAACTAATTTAATAGAGAAACTACAAATAGCAGTATACATAAATAATAAAACACACTTTTTGTCATTTTTTAGCTTAAGTTGTTCTTGAATGAATTTCAAGATGCATGTGTGAAACTCTAAGGTACAATATTTGTCTCTTTTCCCCAAAAGGTGTGTTAAGGATTATTGTCAAGAAGTAGACATCTAACTCAAAATCAATCGACTGAGTGGGAGAGTTCATCTCTATATTAGCTCATATTTTGTTTTATATTTAACCAATGTGGCTTGTTTAGGTTTTATATGCTTCTTTTTTTTGGGTAGATGTGTATGACCCATTTGAATCTTTTCTGCTTTGCTACCAGTTACCAAGTTTTTATTTTAATCAGTTGCCAGGTTGAAATGTGGAGATGCAACTTAAATCAATTGACTATGAATAGAGGGTTCTAACTTTATATTATCTAAGATTTTTGTTTATATTTAACCAATGTGAGATTATTTCATCAGTTATTGTAGAAGGGCTTTCTTCTCCTTATCAAGTCCTTCATTGATACGGACTTTTCACTAATACTTTATCGAGTTTCCTCAGATAGTAGGAAGATTTAGTGATGGATAGAAATAAATGGAAGGTAAGATTTCATGTGGTAGACGTATAGAGTGGGATCAAAGTATTGATTTATTGATGATATTATTTTATTGAGTTTCCCTTCAAATTTAATGGTTACACCAACATTTGGTTTCTTACATTATCCCAAAATCATTATTTATTTGTATTAATTTTAAACCAAATCCAGGTCCTTAAGCTTGGCTTCTACTTCCAAACAATTAGTAACTATGAAATTCTAAAGCCCATTAAATCTTGATCTTCCATGTTGCTATTCTATTCTCATTTTCTACAACATCTTTTGATTGATGGGAAGAAGTGACACTATACTTTGAGTCCATTCTGAAAATAATCATGTAGCCCTACCTATTATTATGATCATCATCATTTATATCACCATATGATTTGATGATGCATGCTATTTATAGCAACTAATTATAAGGATTGTCTATAATATAAATCATTTTGTTCAGGACAAAACACAATATCAGCATTGAGAACCCTAGCCAAATGTTCAACCAAACAATGGAATGTTTTTAGTTAGTTATTTTGCTTTCCATCATTGTACACCATGAAATATTTAGCTTTGCCTGTCTTTGTTGAAGAAGTCTAATATATAAAATTGCACTCTCTTTGCAGATCAATCTTCTACATATACACTAGTGGTTTTCTTTGTGAGGTAGGCTCAATTTTTCTTAATTCTTGATTGTTTTAAGCATTTCAGTTACTAGTTATTTTGAATAATTAAACAATTACAAAATTGTTTCGTAATGGAGTTCTTGCCAAAATCTTTTTTTCCCTATTATTGATGCATGGACATAGACGTGGTAGGCATGATACATCTATGTCAATTTTGGCCCTTGTTAGATAATTTTTGTATAACATGTTACATAGTGCAAGGATTACAACCTATTATATATAAGAAAGTAGACAGTTAACTTACAAAAAGCTTTATATTAATTCATATAATCTTTTCTTCTTTTTACCCCAACAACTTCATCATTTATCTTTATCAACTACCATTCCCATCGTATTTTATGCCAAGACTATCCCTTCTTTATGACATAAATGGTGGTGCATGATGTTGACAATAATATAATGAAGGTTACTGGTTTCTAAATGACTAATAAAATAAACAAATCAGCTCTTTTCTCCAAATCAAGTGTTTATCTTAATCTCTCTGTTCTTTATACGTCATATAAAATAAAAATCATTAACTTGTAAGTTTAATGGATCTAGTTTGAAAATAAGTCATTGCTCCAATTGGTGCTTTGGGATAATCAGCTGGGGTTTAGATTGTTTAAATTAGTTCCAAAATGTCAACTCCAACTCAGAATTAATTGGTTAGATGAGATAGGTTAATGGATCTAACCTGTCCTATTTATAGCCATGATATTTATGTTTTTATGTTTGCTTTTCTTGGTCACACGACTCACATCTTCCTTTTCAGTATGAAAAATGGAATTTTACTAGACAAATTGATTCTACTCTTGAGTTGTAAAGGAAACAATAACAAATTGTTCTTGGGTATTGTTGAAATATTGACAATCAATGAAAACCTATTTTGCTATCTATTGAGGAACTTATCTGCACATGGTTACAAGATGCCCTCATTTTTTGCAAGGTGGGCTTATTTTAGTTGTCACATTTATAATTTTCGCTTTTAGGTCTCACAAATATCTTTTTCTGGCATGGTAAATAAGTTGTCTTGAATTTTTTGGTAAATGACAACTGTCATAATAATAGGAAAGGGAATTCATGTTTTTCTTAAAAAAGAACGTGAAAAACATCTTGCTATTACTATTAGGCTAGGGTACTTGTAAAAGGTTTAACAACTAACATAAATTTAAACAAATCAATAAAAATTTTAAAACAAGGAGATTGTCAAATCCTCCACTTCTCAAAAATAAATGTTTAAAACATCATATATCAAACTGTTAAGTTTCCAAAATATTTACTTCGATTACAAACAAAAAATTACAGTTGCAACACATCCACAAAATAAAAAAAAACACTGCAACAACTTGCAAAAGACTACAACGTCTTCTTTGACACTTGCCTCACCTGTATCTAATCTTTAGAACTTGAAAGGGGAACTACCAAAGAAGTGGGCTATAACCTAGTAAATCAACTACTAATAATCTAAAAATAATAGAAATAATGTGCATGATATGGTAGGGCTACAAGTTAGGAAACTAAACTAAACTACATATGGAGATAAATTATTACATAATACAAAATAAATAATTGATTGAATAACTAAGAGAAATATAATAAAAATATACATATATTACATTCTAAACCCCTTAAAATAAGTTTTATCCTCAAAATTTAAATATTACCTATATCCTTAAATACGAAGGAGTATTTCCTCCTGACTTTCGTTTCATATTCCTATGTAGCCTCCTGTTTAGATTGGTTCCTCTACTATATCTTAACATACGAGATAGTCCATTGCCTTAATAACTATTGCTTGATATCCACAATGTGGATGGGACACCCCTCATATGTCAAATTTTGTTGTATGTGTACAAGCTTAAGCACATGTGACATGTTAGGTACATACTTTCATAACATGGAAACATGGTACATAGAAGACATTATGCACCCTAGTTAAAGTTGTTGACAAATCTGGTCTACAGGTCACAACTCCAACTCTGCCAATGATTTCGAATGACTTAATATACCTTGGGTTGTGCTTTCCTTGGATTCTAAATCTCATAATGCTCTTGTAAGGGAAATTTTGAGAAAGGCTTTATTTTCAACCTAGAACTCTAGATATTGCCTCCTATAGTCTACGTATCTCTTTTGCCTACTCTAAGTTGTCTTGAGTCGTCCTCTGATCATTCGAACCTTGTTCATAATATTTTGCACAATATTCGGGCTCAATAGCCTTTTCTCTCCTACATCATTCTAACAAATAGAAGATCTGCATTTCCTGTCATATAGAGCCTCAAACAATGTAATTTGAATACTCACACGGTAGTTGTTATAGGCAAACTACACCAAAGTGAGATGTCTATCCCAAGAGCTATGAAAATCAATCATGTAAGCTTGTAATATATCCTCCAATATTTGGATAGTATGCTCTGATTGGCTATTCGTCTAATGGCGAAAAGCTGTGTTGAACTGTAACTTGGTTCTTAATGCTCTGTGTAGGTTACCCTAGAACTTGGAGACAAATATTAGGTCTTGGTTAGAAGTGATGGTGGCATGAACACCATACAGTCACACAATATTCTTAATATATAACTTAGCCATCTTGCTTAATGTCAAACCAACTCTATGTACTGGAAAATGAGTAGACTTGGTCAACTTGTTCATGATCATTCAAATAAAATCGTTGCCTTTAATTGTCCTCAATATTCTTGTTAGTAGTGATGTGCTCCTACTTCCACTCAAGGATGATAAGTGGTTAGAACATGCTAATAGACCTTTAATGCTCAATCTTGACCCGTTGACAAGTCAGACAATGTGCCACAAACTTTGTTATATTCCTTTTCATATAGTTCTATGAGAAATGTCTCTTTACATTTCTATACATCTTGATGGCACTAGGGTGGAAAGAATAACTAGAATTGTAAGTTTCAGCCAAAATCAGCTTCCTCAACTCAAGATACATTGGTACACATAATCTACCACAGAACCATAGAAATCTATCTTGGTGAATGTTGAAATATGTTTAGAGACCCTTCTCTACCTCTTGTCGGATCTTCTATAAGTCATAATCTGACAATGGTCTCTTTTTGATCTGTTGCAAGAGAGTGGGCTCCACTTGAATGTTTGGCTAAGATCATCTATTGACTCACTTAGCTAATCTCAATGCCTTGTTAGTCTAGATTACTAGATCTTCCAAAATATGCCTCAGTTGAGTCAACAAAACTGTTAAGGACTCAAAGCATCTGTTATTGCATTCGCCTTCTTCAGGTGACAACTTCTCCCTAAATCAGTGAACCCTAGATTCCCTCCATCAAGTTAAGCATGAGAAAAGGGCAACACTATTTGACATGCGTTAGGTTGGAGAGAGAGAGATATTAAGGATATAAATTATTATATAATACAAAATAAATAAATAGTTAAATTTTTAAATGAAATATAATAAAATATACATATCTTATGAAATATGTATAGTTTTTAAGGTCTATTTGTGCATAACGGAAAATTAGGAAATGAAAGAAAAAATCTGAACTTTTAGGAAAATCTGTTAAATGCCATTTGTGCATAGCAAGGAAAGTCTAGAAAATCTTTTAAATGATGATACAAATAAGTTCTTGATGATGTGATTAAAAGTATAAATAGAACTCCAACAATAGCATTTGTTAGTAACTTTCAGAACACTTGGATAGGAAGTCAACTTCAGGGTATTGTACTTACCTTGGAGGAAACTTGGTCACATGACATAGCAAGAAACAAAATGTTATCTCTTAGTTTAGTGCTAAAGCAGAGTATCAAGCTATGTCATAAATCACTTCCGAGTTAATTTGGCTAAAGGCCTTTCTATAGGAACTAGATGTTGATGTTCATTTGCCCATGTTTATGCATTGTGATAATCAAGTTGTCATATACATTGCCAACAATCCAACCTTTCATAAGAGAACAAAATATGTTGAAGTTGATTGTCATTTCATCAAGGTTAATGTTGTCAAGAGGGTGATATTTACACCTATTACTCGTTTGGAAGATTAGGTGGTAGACATCTTCACCAAAGGGTTATTGACTGGTTTGTTTGAGAAGTTATGTAATAAGTTGGGTGTGTTTGATATATATGTTCCAGCTTAAGGAGTGTTAGTGGTATATTGTTAAATCCATTTATATCTAAATGGATATCCATTTATATACTTTGATATATATATATCCTGCTGTATCTCTTAGTAATGATAGACTTCTTTTCTCTTTTCTCATTCTCACAACATTAAAAATAATACTTTATAAATTATAATGCAAGTGTGAAATTTTTTGATACAAGGACATAACAATAAGTACTACAATATATGATCATCACATCTATCCTTCCCACATTTAATACATTATATCTTTACAATTTCTATCTACTATTTCTTTTCTTTGTTCTTGAGTCATTCCAACTATAGAGTTTAATTTTTCATGTATTTCAAAAATGTCTATATGCTTGGTAGTATCAATTTCTTCAATACAACACAACATAATCAATAAATAACATATTAAATACTTAAAACAACACAATCAATAAATAACATACACTTCAATCGACAACACAATCAATAAAGTTTCTATATGAACAAAACATAAATTTTGAGCATGTAAGTGTTTAAGGTTTAAATGTAAATTGTAAACAACAGTAGTGTAAAAAATAATAACCAGTAAAAATATTTTTGAGTTAAACTATTAAACATAGACAAAAATGCTATCAATACATTCTCCCTCTCAAAGACAAGGGAACATGAGTGGGAGATGGGCTTGTGGTAATGAAATTGATAATTGAAGCATTTGGCAATCTTCAGTTGGTAATCTTTCAACAATGAAAACAATTTGCATTTCATATGCATAAATCATGCCATCAGTTTAGGGACATACATTGGTCTTAAAATCAGCATGGAAACCTATTAAATGAAATCAGCATAACATAAATTGGTCAAATTAAATGCATGCACATGGCCCTCAGCAATTCTTCCAACTTCAGGTTAAATGGGAATTTTGGGGGGCTTTGTTCAGCATTTGACTAACTTCATTTCAACTTTATTGCCACAAGGGTTTTATGTTATTCACATTTCAAGTTTAAAGATGATAGCAATGAAAACATTCGTGCACCTCATGCATCATGGTCCTAGTTTTGCTTAAGACACCACTCTTTACCACTTTGAAACATGATAAGAACACTAAACAAGTGAGCACAGCTTAAACTCCTCTCATGTTATTTATGAGCATGTGTGTGTATGGTGTTAGGATGGCTCTTCCATCGTAGGTGGTCCAGGTAAGAGGACTTCACAGTTGTATTTTATTACTGCCACTCTAACTGTAAAGAAGCAAAAGCAGTTTGTCAGATTCAAAATTCTAGCTAGGGATTACATTGAAGGAGGTGAAGTTTATACTGTTTTGCTTGTTAACGAGAGTTTAATACATTGAGAGAAAGTGAGAAATGCGAAAAAGGTTGAAGAAATAAACACATGGGAAGGAGAGTTGTAATTAGTATATGGCTAAAATCAACTGTTCCCTTCTTGTTTTGGGTACAAGTGTTGGTGAATCGAAAATGATTCACATCGATGAAAACCCTAGGTGAGCAATCGACATGGGAATGGTGAGGGATAGAGTGCTTCCTTCAAGTCCACTCACTGTGGGAATGGGGAAGGAAGAGAACCGACAGGGAAGAAACCCTAGTTGAAAATGCTTCAAAATACCTAGGTGAAAATAGATGGGAATGGTACCTTGGTGAGCAATTAGTGTGGTGATAGTGCTTCCTTCAACATGTGTATGAATTGGCGTGGAAATGGTGCTTCCTTCTGCTAAGCACATGTTTTGTCAAGGACATTGGGAAGAAGTTGTGAGGGTCCATGTCACACTGAGTGTTGATGGTGGTGGTGGTTGGGATTGGGATGGAGGTGATGGGCATAGGAGGGAGGTGTGGGAGGGAGGGGAAAAATGTTAAGGATGAAATTTTGGATGGGAGAAGCTCTGCAATCAAAGAAATTTCATCCTTTTATACTTGGAAAATTTTATTTTCATTCTTTCAATTTTTAGATGCACAAACACAAATACTTTTTTCCATTTTCATTTCTTCATTTTCATTTTCATAATTTTCGAGCTTCACAAACCCTGCTTAGTCTATTTGCCTCTTTCCATTTCATTCATTTAACATTTAACTCAAAATTATTTGTTTATAAAATTTTAAGTACTATTCCAACATTCTTCTTTTCCATTGTGGGAGGTCAAGTTATTCTATTATTGGAGGATAAAAAGAAACAATTTACAAGGTTAACAAGTGCTGCAAGAAAAGAGATGTGAAATTGGAAAAAATTCCAACCTTATTGTGCTTGAGTGCTCTTTTTTCTTGATTTTATCTATCTCTTCTATTCTAACAAATAAGAAGCACAGGAACTTTGTTGGAGAGGTTAGTCCTGTTGTGTACACAAGCACTTCCTTGTTGCTTTCTAGACAAATGTTTGACACTCCACTTGGTGTCTTCTATTTTTTAAAATTATGGTTTCAGGACATGCTTGGGACACTTTCTGTATATTTCTGTGACACTAGTAGGCTCTGGCTATTTTCCAGAGTTTTCCTAAGATACTTCTTGGACGTTTCCTAAATCATCATTGGTGTATCCATTAATCAATTTGGCAACATTTTCTAGTTAGTATATGTTGATTATTTGTTTTTTGCTTTAAATTTCAATTTATTGTGCTATCTTTAGCATGCATTTTTTTATTTTTAAAATATAGCATTTTCTCATGTGACATATTGATCTTCTGTTTTTATGTGCTGGTATCATTATGTTTTTCGTGAGTCATGCTTGTATTTCCTTGCTTCATGTTAGAGTTTATGTATTAGGGTTTTCAATGTAAGTGAGTTTAGCCTCACATTGGTTAGTGTTATTTGTCATGAGTCTTGTAACCTTTATATAAGAACGGTGTAATCCTTGCTAGTAATAGCAATAACAACAATACATCTTCCATCAATTTCAACTTGGTACCAGAGCTTAGGTTTTAAGAGTCCCATTTAGGGAAAAAAAACCCTAGGTGGGAAGAGGGAATATAGTTGTCACCCTCTCACTCTCTCTCAATTGTCTGTCTGGCTGTCTCTCTTCTGTTGCCACTGAAGCTTCTCCCATGCCGCTCTTCTCATGCGGGTCTCTCCTACGTCGATCTTTTGCTGACATTGAATTGGGTCTTAAAGTTGGGTTCTATTGCAATTTCCGGTCTCACTAGGTGTTGTCAATGCCTGTTTGACTGCTTTCCATTGCTACTGTCAATACCTGTTTGCTTGTCCTAGTTGTAGTCATTGGATGCCACCCTTATCTTGTCGATGACGACATTGTTGGTCGTCGTTGCCGTCATCCGCACCCGTTAAGGTTGCAGAAGGGGAAGGGGGAGGAGGAAGAAGAAGAGGAGAAAAAGAAAAGTTGTAGAGAAGAAAAAAAAAAGGAAGAAGGAAAAAAAGAAGAAGAGAGAGAGAGAAAAGAGAAAAATATTTAAAAAAAGGTGGAAGTAAAAGAAATTATGAAAAGGAGAAAAAAGGCATAAAAATGTTTAATATAATATAATATTATCTATCATGCAATATTTTCTCTTTTGGGGTTTATAGATACCTTACTTTAAAAAATCGATACTACTTTGAGGTTTGCGGAATATCTCACTTTTAAAATCTATACTATTTTGGGGTTTGTGGAACATTTCTTATTAACAATCCAAATCAAATCTTTTTTATTAGATGATTGATAAAATTTGTATTTGTAGAAGCATGTGTGTAAGTCTTGAGGTATTTTACTAACATAATATTACTACTACTTAAATTTCTGTCTATCATATAACTCCTTTATTTATCTTATTATGTATAAGTCTATTGTAAGTTGGATGCTCCAACTTGAGGGGGAGTGTTATAGTTTATGTATTGGAGTTTCTAATGTAAGTGAGTTTAGTCCCATATTGGTTTGTGTTATTTGTTATGAGTTTTGTAACCTCTATATAAAGAGGTGTAATCCTTGTTAGTAATAATAATAATAACACATCTTCCACTAATTTCAACTCTTCACATATCAAAGTTGTATGCTCTGTCATATTCATTTTTCATCAATGAGTCCCTCTATTTGAGTTTTACCATTTGATAAGTAAATTTTTTTGGTCAAGAAGCTAATCACACTCATTAATGTAATGCAACTTGCAGCTTTTATTTGGAATATTGTTGGTGCCATATATCCCTAACCTGGATGACTATCCTGGTTATGTCCCTGTCACAATGGAAGCTGATGATACAGAATATGAACCACTTCCTGGGGAAGAGGAGATTTGTCCTGAAAGGCATGCCAATTTATTCTCTAGTAAGTTTGTGAAAGGCTTGCCAGGAAACATTTTTGTGTGGATTTCTTAGAATCCTTTGAGCAAACTTTTGTGAAGATTGTACTGCATGAAATAATAGCCAAACAGTCCTAACTAGTGCCTGTATTGGTAATCTATTCAACAGAAATAACTTTTGCATGGATGACACCACTCATGCAGCAAGGATATAGAAAACCTATTACAGAGAAGGATGTGTGGAAACTAGATACATGGGATGAAACAGAGACATTGAATGCTAGGTTGACATATCTTACTCTTCTGTTACAAGGAAATCACCACGTACAATTTTATGTAATTTGAGTTCATTACAAGTACTCACAGATATTTGGACTTGCAGATTCCAAAAATGTTGGTTGGAGGAGACTAGAAGACCTAAACCATGGCTTTTGAGAGCACTTCACCGTAGTTTCTGGAAAAAGTAAAATATGATAATGCTAAGAGAATTTTTTGTTCCCATGAGATTTTTTTTGTATGTTTTTTGTTTCTTTATTCATGTTTGATAATATTTCTTTTTTGATTTGCTTGCAGATTTTGGTTAGGAGGCTTTTTTAAGGTAAGCATGCTCCTACATAATTCACTGGTTACCTTGTTATTCCTACCATTGCCACAGCTATTTTTAAATTTCATGTGTTTATTTGTGTTTACATGTATTGCGGATGATCTATTTATCTTCCTTTCTAGTTGGAGCTCATTGGCCGGATTTGATGAATCAAGATCCTTTTGTTTTGATTGGCTTTATCTATCACGTGCCTTACATTTGTCTTGAAGTTAGCAAAGTTGTTTTAAATTGGCCAAATAGTTATATAAGTGTTAATCTCTTCTTGTCTTGTCAAAACTCAGAATAAATGCTATCGGTTACTAATTTAATGAACGTTTTTGTGGTTGATTGGTTTTAGTGTTGAATGTAGAAAGCTAGTTTTGGGTATGTGATAACACGTAAAAATGCTGTTATATGGATGTTTACAAAATTATATAATTTTCATGGCATACATCTTTTGTGAAAAGAAATTGACATTGCTAATGTCACGTAATTTAAAAGTACTATCTTTTATCATGAATGCCATTTACAAGTGGCTATTTGTTACCAAGAATGCCATTTTGATTATTAAAGTTGCACTTGAATTTGAAAAGGAAGCATAATTTAGGTAATGATTGACCAAGTTAATTTTCTAATTTCTATATCACTTATAAATGGCAAATTCATCATTCTTGTAAGAAAAGGAAAACTGGCCATTTAAACATTTTTCATCCCAATCCATTTTGCTTTTGAGAAAAGGGTTTTTTTGTTCAAATATCCTTATTGAACTACTATTTTTCACCAGCACCCTTCTTATATTAATTATTTTTTCAATATCCTTTTGATTCGAGAAGTTTGCTTGGAGAGAGAGAGAGATAGATAGATAGAGAGAGAGAGATATTGTGGTGATAGTGTAGCGATCAATTTTTAGGAAGGAGAATTGAGTTTAGAGTTTGTTTGTTGGACTGGTGGTTCATTGGTTTAGCTAGTGGTATAAAATACAGTCATGATAACTTCCTAAAAACATGTAAAAGTTCTTTCAAAACATGGATTTTTAATTCTCCAACCCGTACCGATGATGGATTTTAGGTACTTTATGATAATATTTTGCACACTTTATGATAATTCTTTATGTTAGAATATATCATCAATGCCATATGTTAGAAATATTTTTAATTTGTCGTCTAAACATATCTTTATTTTCTTTCTTTATGAAAATGTGCAGATTGGAAATGATGCTTCTCAGTTTGTTGGTCCAATAATTCTAAACCTCTTGTTAGAGGTCAGAGATCTTTCCATTCATCATTTTGAATGCCAAAGTTTTATTCAACTAACTGATTGAAGTATTAAACAATGCAATTTTGAGTTATTTGATATATGTGACAGTATTATAATGCCAAGGTCGATAAACAACAATTTGTGCTATGATTTTTCTGTGTCATTGGCTAAATGTATTCTTTCATATATTTTAAATCTTCTGTTAAATTATATAAATTTGACTCTTTTCACACTAATTTTAGGTAATTAGTTTTAATCTTTTTATTTTATTTTTTTAGTTTCTTCTGTACTAATTAATTTTTATCTTCTAATTTGTGCATTCTTTGGTCTCCTAAAGATATAATCAAACTACCTAAGTTGATTTTCTTTTATCTAATATTCAATTGGTGCAATTTCACTTTATTCATAATAAAATTATTTTTTAGCTTATCCCTTAGAGTATTTATACTCGACCATTTAAACATATGCGTTGCAATACTAATTATTTGTACATATTCATGCTTTATAGCTTTTCATTTCTGGATGATAAGGTATTGTAATTGTTTTGTAATTTTCTTTTTATGGGTATCCTCTTATCACATAACACTTCAAAAACATTTCTTTACTTCGTCCATCTTACATTTCCTTTATAATATCATTATATCCTATGGGTATTTCTTTTCTTTCTAATACTTGCCATAATTGGTTTCTCGTTACTTTATTGTGTGTTCTCTTTAAATCAATGGAAACCAAGTGTAGATTTTTTTTCTTAATTCTAAAAATTTCTATTGGTTGTCTAAATAAATGAATAGCTTCCATTTTTGAACCATCCAACATAATCTTAAATTTATTTTTAATGATTTTAGTTTCATGTTTAGTCTTCGTTCAATTATTCTTTCCCATAGTTTTATTGTATGATCCATTAACTTAATACAATGATAATTATTATAGTTATATGTCCTTGTTATTCTTTAACATAGGTATTACAGAGCTTTACCTTTATTCATTTAATATATCTTGCCTTTAAAATTATATTGAAAAGCTTGGACTTTGTGAGACGATAAAGAGAAGGAAAGTGGTGAATGATGGTGGAGAGAAGGTCAAGGTGAATGACAACTACTCTATTCAAGAAGGAATACAAATTTCCTATACACTAGGGTTTATAGAAGAAGGGAAAAGACTAAACCACCCTTACATACTCTTATACATAACTTCTCCCTCAAGTTGGAGTAAATATATCAATCATGCTTAACTTGTTACATAGATTTTCGAAGCATTCTACTTGTAGTCTTTTTGTAAAAATCTGTTACCTCATTTGAAAACCTAGCATGAGGAGTAGAAATGTCTCCATTTATCACATTTTGAATATAATGATGATGCACTTCAATATGTTTTGTTTGCTCATGAAATGCCGCATTTTGGGTAATATGCATAGCTATTTGATTATTATAATGCATTTTCATAGGAACTTGCACCTTTAACTTGAGCTCTGTTAGGAAGTGTTTTATCCTCAGCAATTCACTTAAGTTTGAAACACAGATTTGTATTCAACTTCAGCACTAAACTTAGAAGCCACACTTTGTTTTTCACTCCACAAGGTCACATGATTGCCTCCAACATATGTATAGTAATCGAAGGTAGATTTACAATCTCCTTGATCTCCTACATAACATGAGTCTAAGTATGCCTTAACTTTTAAATGACCATGCTTGGTGTAAGCCACTGTTTTGCTTGGAGTTTTTTTGATATATGCTAGCACTCTTAGAGATCTCTCCCAGTGGACGACTCTTGGTTCATGCATAAATTAAGATAGAAGGCCTATAACATAAACAATATTTGGTCGAGTTACAGTTAAATATATTAGCTTACCAATGAGCCTTTTGTATCTATTGGAGTCTTCCAATATATCTATTGCATCATTCTATAACTGAGGACTTTGTTCTATTGGAGTACTCTTTGGTTCACACCCTACGAGACCAGTTCCCTACAAGATATTTAGTATATATTTTCTTTGAGTCAAAAATATCTTCCTCTAGCAATCTCAAGTTCATCTGCAAGAGCATGAAACAAAGCAAAATACTCCTGTATTGTACAACTACCTTGACGTCTTGGAAAGATTTGTTCATAAACCTTAAAGACTTGATTGATATTCTTTTTCATGATCATATGTAATTTGTAAGGTATCTCACATCTTTTTTGCGAGTTCAAGGAGCACCACAATTTGAACTACCTTTGATTCTATGCTATTAAGTATCCAAGAGATAACAACCACATTTGCAACGCACTAGTCTTTGTACGTGACATACTTTTCATCATATAGACATTGAGTGTTATGTTTGAGATGTTGGTGTGCTACTAGAAATTTTTTTAAAACCATGAGCCCATTGAATATAATTTTTTTCATTTAGTTTCTATAAGGTTCTACTTGTTTTGTGAACCCATCAATAGAATCCATATTTGCCAACAATAAGAAAAGATTATCCAAAATAAAGGATTATGGATATACTGTTAGAATGTTATAGGGAAGGATTAAGAGAAACACCTGACCAAAAGGCTTTGTATGGGCTGCCAGCCCCAAGAAGATAGGGTAGACCTCAGAGAACGATTGGAAGCTGGATGTTTGAGTAGGGATCACTGCTTCTAGTAGCTTTAAATGGAGATCACAACCTTAAAAGGATGCTTGATAATAGGGTACTCAGGTAGCAGCCTTGCACACCACGTAAGGAACAACATGCAGAAGTCAGTGTTTGTTGGTTCCGTTAGTGACATCATGGACAGAAGGCATTCATGAATACTGGCAACTTGGAGAGGTGACATTGATGGTAGATGGAGTAGGAAATGGGTATCTCTGATTCAGGAAGGGAAAAGACTAAATCACCCTTAAGCACTTTTATAAAGACTAAGTGAGAAGGAGAGGAGAGTGGAAAGAGCAACATGGTGAGTGATGGCTACTATATTCCATATATTAGGGTTTATACAAGAAGGGGAAAAACTAAATTACCTTTACTCATATATAGCTTCAAGGTTTGTTTGTGCACATGGAATTAATAGGAAAGAATTGATGGAAATTCTAGAATTGATGATAATTGGAATTGGTAGTAATTAAATTCGCAAACATTGTGTTTGTGCACGTTACAAAATCAGATGGAATTATGAATTCTTAATGCTTGTGCAGTTTTAGGAATTGATGGGAATTATATGATATAATTGAATAACTTACTATTTTGAATGGAAAATATTGTTATTAATTAAATTAATATATAGGATAATTCAAGTTCCAATTCCAAATTGTTAGGAAAATATCCTTTTATGTAATGGGTTTTGATGATGTCGGGATATGATATGCAATGTACAATATTAAGCATATTAGGTGGAGTCTTGTGAAGATGACAAATTGAAGGTAGGATGGAAAGAGCTAAGACATGATGAAGATCCCACAAAAAAGATTTAAAGGCTCAATGTGTTTACACTTGAAGATCACTTAAAGGAAATTGCACATGTAAAAGAAAAGGTACATATGAAGACACAAAGTCATGTAGACCAAAGGTTAAAGACAAGGAAATGTAGGCCAAAACTTAAAGTCAAGGAAATGAAGACCAAAACTTTAAGATCAAGAGATGAAGATCAAAGCTTAAAGTCATGAAGACTCAAGGTGAAACTAAAAATAGGAAAGTTTGACATGGACTTTGATGAATTTTAATGTGGCATACTTTTCATCATATAGATGTTGAGTGATATGTTTGAGATGTTGGTGTGCCGCTAGACATAAAGGATTATTGCTACTAGGTTTGCCTTTCCTTGGTCATCTACCATTCGTATAATAATTAACATTTTGATTTAAAATTTTCTTGCAGTCTATGCAACGAGGAGATCCAGCTTGGATTGGCTACATATATGCCTTCTCAATTTTTGCTGGCGTGGTATCAATTTATCCTTCTTGTTCTAATCATACTTCTTGTTTTTAGGACTTTTTGCTCTGTTCAATATATTTTTCAAATTTTCCTCCTACCTTATGTTTTACAGCATACAAATACTTTAGGAATTATGTGGAGAGCAAAACACTCTAATTAGTTATTACAAATTTTTATAGATCCTTATGGCTTTAGTTCAGCAATTTTATCTTCTCGCTAAAGTATCTACATGGACTAATATTCAAGTTTTTTGTATGGTTCTTAATTCTTATATTACTTTCCAGGGGGCATCATGTCCATTGATAATTGATATTGATGCCA
>JAMKPZ010003989.1:0-18449 GCA_024699675.1 Amphibolis antarctica | reverse complement strand
ATCACTCGAAATAACAATTTAATCACTTATATACAAATCAATCACTTATACAAATCATACACTTCAATTACAAATCAATCACTTATACAAATCATACATTTCAATTGCAAATCAATCACTTATACAAATCATACACTTCAATTACAAATCATACACTTATACAAATCATACACTTCAATTACAATTCAACTACGCTGTACAATTTTATCTTTTTAGTTAAAGGTAGATTTATTAATTTTATTTGTCTAAATGCTTACAATTATTCTCTAACCCCAATACTTTGTTGGATAATGACAAAAATGGGGACATATAGTTGAAAATTAAAACAATAGATAAGTACACTTCAAATAATAGATAATTACATTTAAAATTCTTAACTTTAGGTGTTTTAAGAACATGAAAAAGTAAAATACAATATTAAATAAATTGAAATTTGAAAATTGAAAATTAAAATAATAGATAATTACAACATCAAATTAATTTGGTAATCATCAAAAAGGGAGACATTGTCGAGTATTATGTATTGATGATGAATGCTTAATTAATGTTTAAACATGATCTGATGGTAATTTCAAAGTTGTAATTATATTTGCTAATTATCAATTTACTTATTACTTGAATATAACAGAAAATATTATTTAAGTTAATGCTAAATAAATTAGCACTCGAATGTTCGATACAGATTAAGTTTTTTAATATTTAATCAAATTTTTTAAAATTAAAATCGAATTAATTAAAAATAAAATCCACACTAATATTTAAGTTAGTAGATTATATATGTTTAATATTTAGAACATTTCGGAGAAGTAATGCGAATGAATATAGTTACTTAAATAAGTGCTACATATGAATATAGTTTGTGAAATATCGTAGTAGAATGTCATGTGAAAATTTAAGTTCACATGTGATGAGAGAATCAGCGTTTTATGTTAAAAGCCCGTTATTTTAACATCAACATGCGACTTTTTAAGTTAGGCATGTGCGTTCTAAACTACACGTAGTGTGTGAATAGTAGTCAGACATTTTAAGGGTATGTCTCTGAGACTATTATGTATTGAAAATGAATGCTTAATTAATGTTTAATCATGATCTCATGGTAATTTAAAAGTCGTAATTATATTTGCTAATTATCTATTTACTTATTACTTGAACATAACTGGAAATATTATTTAAGTTAATGTTAAATTAATTAGCACTCAAATGTTCGATTTAGGTTAAGTGTTTTTAAATATTTAATCAAAATACTTTTTAGTTAAAATCGAATTAATTTTAAAAAAGTCCACCTTAATATTTAAGTTAGTAGATTAAAGATGTTTAATATTTAGAATAGTTCGGCTTGATATTCGAATGAGTATAATTACTTAAATAAGTGTTAGATATGAATATAGTTTGTGAAATATTATGGTAGAATGTCATGTGAAATTTTAAGTTCACACGTGACGAGAGAATCAGCATTTTGTGTTAAAAGATCAGACGATTATATTAAAAGATCAGTGTTTAACATTAACACGTGACTTTTTATGTTAGACATGTGCGTTCTAAAGTATACATGGTGTGTGAATAGTAGTTACGCATTTTAAAGGTATCTCTTTGAGACTATTATGTTTTAATGATGAATGCTTAATTAATATTTAATCTTGATGTGATGGTAATTTAAAAGTCCTAATTATATTTGCTAATTATCTATTTACTTATTACTTGAATATAACTGGAAATATTATTTAAGTTAATGCTAAATTATTTAACACTATACCCATTCAATTCAGGTTAAGTGTTTTTAATTATTTAATCAAAATATTTTTTAATTAAAATTGAAATTAACTAAAAAAAATTCACCCTAATATTTAAGTTAGTAGATTAAATATGTTTAATATTTAGAACATTTCGGCTTGATATTGGGATAGGTATAGTTACTTAAATAAGTGTTAGATATGAATATAGTTCACAAAATATTACGGTAGAATGTCCCGTGAAATTTTAAGTTCACACATGATGAAAAAATCAGCGTTTTGTGTTAAAAGACCGGACGTTTGTATTAAAAATCGGCGTTTTAACATTAACATGTGACTTTTTAAGTTAGACATGTGAAGTTAATGTCTTTACTTTATAGTTTCACGTAGAGTAAAGTCTTCCTTTTCAAATCTCTTTTAAATATATGACATAAATCACTTATTTGAAAATCGTAAATACCTTATTTTACTTAAATATATGACATAATATTTAATAAAAATCTCTTTTAAATCAACATTCAGTAATTGAAAATCAAAACCACCAAAGTATTTTAATTGATGGTACTTCCGCTTAATTGTAAGGTATATGCATGGAACTACCGTTTATAGATGGGTCCATAAACGGTAGTTTCATGCATCACTTCTTTATTTTAACGGTACTTCCGTAAAATCCTTGAGAAATGCAGAAGTTAAATACTTCCCCAAGAATAGTGCATATTGTAATTGAAATTAAACACAATAGAGGGCATGGGTGGTTTTGATTTTCAATTACTAAATATTGATTTAAAAGAGATTTTCATTAAATATTATGTCATATATTTAAGTAAAATAAGGTATTTACGATTTTCAAATAAGTGATTTATGTCACATATTTAAAAGAGATTTGAAAATGAAGACTTTATTCTATGCGAAACCGTAAAGTAAAAACATTAACTTTATGTGGCAAATTTAGAATTAGACGTGTTAATGTTAAACCGCCGGTCTTTTAATACAATTATCCGGTTTTTTAATACAAAATGCTGATTCTCTCATCACGTATGAAAAATCACGATAGAATGTCACATGAACTTTTAAGTTCACACATGTATTAAAAGACTGGCGTTTTAACATTAATACGTGACGTTCAGAAGTTGGGCGTGTACTTTAGAATGCACGCGCCTAACTTAAAAAGTCACGTGTGAATGTTAAAACGCCGATCTTTTAATATAATCGTCCGGTCTTTTAACATAAAACACTGATTCTCTCATCACGTGTGAACTTAAAATTTCACGTGACATTCTACCGGGATATTTCAGGAGCTATATTCATATGTAGCACTTTTTTAAGCTACTACATTCATTTGCATTACTTCTCCGAAATGTTCTAAATATTAAACATATTTAATTTACTAACTGATGTTTCAATCTAGCAAGTTCAAAGTTGTTCTATCTAATTGTACACCCTTATTTGTCAATTTAAGAGTATCATATACCAACTGAGGAGTGATTTCAAAATATTGTTATCAATGTTGCTAAATAATCTGTCTTTCTCAACATGCAAGTTTGCATAAAAAGCAGATATCACTTCTCTAAATACATTTAACTTACAGTTTATTGGTATTATGTCTAGCAGACCTTGAAACTGTAAGAGATCTTTGATCTTTTGTAAATATTTAAAGTTTATAGGCCTTTCATATAGTTTTTCAAGATTCAAAAATTTATTGTAATTGTCTACACAATCCTGATTTCTAAAATAGAGATTTTCCACTCCTCTGGAACAAAATGTGAAGTGCTTGGCAAATCTTCAACATTCTTTATCTGTGACTGAGACATAACCAATCTCAACTTATCTTCATTCTACACCTTTGAAGTCTCTTATTACTAATTTACATACTCCTCTTTAGCTTGCAAATCAAGAGATTCTTCTATTGTTGTTGATTAGAGATTGTTGGAGAACTGTAATGCTCTTCCATTAAATTTGAAAGTTGATGTTCTGCAGCTTCTTCCACAGTTTGTTTATTAACTGACACATGCTCGGAAACTGGTTCTTCTATTTTTTGTAACTATAATATTTCTTCAACCTGTTCTTGTGCATCAGTCCGAACAGTTGCATCAATTTTTTTGTCTTCATGCTCTGCAAATATTCACCTAATGTCTGAGAATCACTTGTGTCAAAAACTTATTGTTGTTCTTCCATAGAGACAGATAGTGCCCACTGTGATTTTAAATTTCTCAATATGTCTTTAATGATGTTCGTATGATTTGTTGGAGAACTGTCTATCTCTGTAAAAACAGTTTCAACAACAACTGTAATTATACCATTTGATTCATCATTAATTCTAGTATATTTTTCACACTGTAGTGGAATATTCATTAGCAGAGCATCTTCTTCCTTTCATTGCCTCATTAATTGAATATAAATTCGTGGAAGTCTTTCTTTCCTATCAATACACTTTTGCATTTCAGCAAAAGCTCGAAATCTGTCATGCCTTGTATTTTTCAATACATACTCAGTAACATCATTCTTTTTATCAAACTGAATGATGATGTGTCTTTAAAAACATGCTTTACACATAAGTCATGCACAGCAAAACTTGACAATTTTGTTGGAATTGCGTCAACTATAAACAGAAATGATTTTGAAATGGTCACTTCTCTTTTCTCAAAATTATCAATCAAATTTTGAAAACAACTCTATTCAAAAGATGACAAAAATATTTTACCTATCCACAGACCTTCATTTTCACCCTCACTGCTAGCAGACTTTGAACTACTGCTCCAGCTATCTGAAGTGACCACTTCAACTTGTTTCTGTGCAGTGGTGGCTTTAAACTAATCTTCAAACACTTCAACCCTTCTTTTAGGGGTGAATCGTTCTAAAGTTGATGGTTGTGGATGGATGGGTTTAGTCTTCTTAAACTTTGGAGCAGGCTTGTTATGTCTCCTTTTAGCAGGTCTTGAAGACTGTCCTATTTCAAATGTACTAAGTGGTGTTATTGAAACAGCAAATGATTGTAACACATCGCTCAGCACTCCTAATATTGTGTATTTTTTCTTCCTGCGACCATAATCGTAGTCCCCAATTCTCTATTTCTGCTTTTTTCTTCTCCTCATCAACAACTTCAAAAACCTCAAGAGAGAAGTCATACCTCGACTTCAATAGTTGTATCTTTTTCTCAACCTTGTCGATTTTGACTTGCCATGTACGTGAGAGTATTGGTGGAACTTAAATGGTCTTCTTCCCACGTGTTATTGCTATGTTACTGTCACTGAATCTTCTTCTCTAAGTGATGCATCACGCAATTGTTAGGAAGACTAGGGATAGGGCATTATGAATTTAAGCCTTATATATGCTTAGAGATTGGGAGTTAAAATTGTCAAATTTTTATAATCGGATCTTACCAAAAAGATATTTGCTATTCAATAATACCTTTAGTCCTTAACTAAAGTTGTCACGTCTAATTCACGTGATGAGAGAATTGGCGTTTTTTGTTAAAAGACTGGACGATTGTAATAAACGACTGGGTTTTAACATTCACACGTGACTTTTTAAGTTAGGCGTGTGCATTGTATAGTATGGCCGTCAACTTAATATTTGAAGGGGTATAGTTAGGTAAATAACTATTATATATGAATATAGTTCATGAAAAATCACGGTAGAATGTCACATGACATTTTAAGTTCACACATGATGAGAGAATCGACATTTTATATTAAACAATCGGACGATTGTATTAGAAGACCGGCATTTTAATATTCACACGTGACTTATCTACCTAACTATACCTCTTCGAATATTAAGTTGACGATCATACTGTACAATGCACGTGCTTAACTTAAAAAGTCACGTGTGAATGTTAAAACACTGGTCTTTTAATACAATCGTTCGGGTTTTTAACATAAAACATTGATTCTCTCATCATGTGTGAACTTAAAATTTCACGTGACATTCTACGGTGATATTTCACGAACTATATTCATATGTAGCACTTATTTAAATAACTATATCCATTCGCATTACTTCTTCAAACTGTTCTAAATATTAAACATATTTAATATACTAAGTTAAATTTTTAAAACACTTAACCTGATTCGAACATTCGAGTGCTAATTAATTTAGCAATAACTTAAATATTAAAAACACTTAACCTGATTCAAATATTTGAGTGCTAATTAATTTAGCATTAACTTAAATATTTAAAACACTTAACCTGAATCGAACATTCGAGTGCTAATTAATTTAGCATTAATTTAAATATTAGAAACACTTAACCTGATTCGAACATTTGTGTGCTAATTAATTTAGCATTAACTTAAATATTTAAAACACTTATCTTGAATTATATTGATGATCACCAAATTATGTTTATGTTGTAATTATCTATTATTTTCCTTTTCAATTTTTAAATTTCAATTAATTTGATGTTTTATTTTACTTTTTCACGTTCCTAAAACACCTAAAGTTAACATTGTTAAGTGTAATTATCTATTGTTTTAAGTATAGTTATCTATTGCTCTAAGTCCGAATAGTATATGTCCCCCTCTTTGTGATTATTGAACAAAGTATTGGAGCTAGAGAATAATAAAATTAAATCACTTATACAAATAATTCAATCACTTGAAATAAGAAAAAAATACCCTTGAATTACAATTTAATCACTTATACTAAAAAGTTAAACAGGATAAATATACCCTTGAATTACAATTTAATCACTTATACTAAAAAGTTAAACAGGATAAATATACCCTTGAATTACAATTCAACAAGAAATCAGAAAAGTACAAGTTATCTTGGATTTCTCCTCCGATTTTGAATAGTACTGATTATAGTTTCTAAAATTTGTCGACTAATTTGTGCTCCTAATTGTGTAATATACACAACCTCTGCAGGAGATAACAAATCTTGTCCAGTCGTCGTATGTGTTTGTTCACTTGTTGATTGTTGTTGTATGTCTGCAACTGGTGCATGAAAAATGAATTTCGTATATTTAGTCACTGTAAAAGATCTTGTCTTGAAAGATTTTTTGGGCCACTGATTCACTTCATATCTTGTGCCCAATATCAACTTCACAAGACTGATTCTATAAAATAATTTTGAATGTCTGGGCTATATGGAATCAAAAAATAGTGTGCACTAATTCAATTTTATTTTCTGCATCATAGTATATGTAGCATATAAAAAAATTCTCTCGATATGTTCACCATGCCTTTTCTTCTGAAAAATCTGTGCTTATAGAATTTTGGCTATAAATTTGGCTTTTCCATTAAGATGTTCAAGATACTATAATCTGCCATGCGAATGAGGGGTTCTTGCTATCGAACTGATGTTCCAATCTAGCAAGTTCAAAGATGTTCTACATAATCGTACACCCTCATTTGTCAATTTAAGAGTATCATATACCAATTGAAGAATGATTTCAAAAATAGTCTTATTTATGTTGGTAAATAATCTACCCTCCTCAGCATGTAAGTTAGCATAGAATATAACAATGATTTCTCTGAATACATCTAACTTACAATTTGTTGGTATAATATCTAGCAAACGTTGAAAGTTTAAGAGATTTTTAATCTCTTGTAAATCTTTGAAATTTACTAGTCTTTCGTACGGTATCTCATAATTCAAAAATTTATTATAATTGTCCAAACATTCTTGACTTCGAAAATATAGATTTTCTACTGTTATACCTTCCACAGGAAATGAATGAGAAGTGCTTGGCAAATCTTCAACATTTTCTGTTTGTGACTGATATACAATAAATCTCAACTGATCTTCATTGTGCACCTCTGAAGTCTCTTATTGCTGATTTACATGCTCATTTTCAGCTTGAAAATCAAGAGATTCTTGTATGTGTTGTTCAGTTGAAATTCTTGGAGGACTGTAATGTTCTTTCATTACTACTGAAATTTGATGTTCTACAGCTTCCTCCACCCTACTTCTAGGGCTCAACCATTCTGAAGTTGACGGTTGTGGATAGATGAGTATAGTGTTCTTAGGCTTTGGAGCAAACTTCTTATGTCTCCTTTCAGCACCTCTAGAACACTCTCTTATTTCAAACGTATTGAACGATGTCATGGAATCACCAAATGATTTTAACACATTTCGCTCAGCACACTTGATATTGTATAGTTTTTCACCTTCCGACCGTAATCGTAGTCACAAGTTCTCTGTTTCTGCATTGTTGACCTCCTCTGCAATAACTTCAAAGACGTTGGTTGAGAAGTCATACCAGGACTTCAAGAGCTCTATCTCTTTGTCGACCTTGTCGATTTTGACTTGCCATGTACGTGGGAGTACTAGTGGAACTTCAATGTTCTTCTTCTCGTGTGCCATTGCTACGTTACTAACAGTGAAGCTTCTTCTCCAAGTGACACACGACGTAGTTGCTCCTGCTCAGGAAAAATAGGGCACAGGGCATTACGAATTTAAGCTTTATACATGGGGTTTAAAGTTGTCAGATTTTTATAATTGGATCTTACCATAAAGATATTTGCTATTCAATACTACCACTTTTTTGAAAGACCGAATGATTGTATTAAAAGGCCGATGTTGTATGTTAAAAAACCGAACGATTGTATCGAAAGATTGGACAAATAACTATTACATATGAATATAGTTCGTAAAAAATCATGATAGAATGTCACATGAAATTTTAAGTTCACACGTGATGAGAGAATTAACGTTTTATTTTAAACGACTAGACAATTGTATTAAAAAATCGATATTTTAACATTCACACGTGACTTTTAAAGTTAGATGCGTGTGTTGTACAGTATGACCGTCAACTTAATGTTCAAAGGGGTATAGTTAGATGTCACGTGAAATTTTAAGTTTACATGTGATGAGAGAATCGGTGTTTTATGTTAAAAGACCGGACGATTGTATTAAAAGATCGATGTTTTAACATTCACACGTGACTTTTTAAGTTTGGCGCGTGCATTGTACAGTATGGCCATCAACTTAATATTCGAAGGGGTATAGTAAGATGTCACGTGAAATTTTAAATTCACACGTGATGAGAGAATCGGTGTTTTATGTTAAAAGATCGAACGATTGTATTAAAAAATTGGCATTTTAACATTCACACGTGACTTTTTAAGTTAGGCACATGCGTTGTATAGTATGGCCGTCACCTAAATAATTCAATTGATGATACTTCTACGTAATTGTAAGGTAAAGTCACAGAACTACCATTTATAGACGAGTTTGTAAACGGTACTTCCGTCCATCGCTACTTTATTTCTACAGTACTTTCGCCTTATTTAAACGTTGGAAAACCACTTGACAGTTTTCTACAACGATAGTAAGGTTACTGTTGAAGCTTTATGTGAATCTGTGTGCACTAAACATACTTAAATGATAACAATCAGTTTTGTTACAGAACGTTAACATTAAATTGTTCATCAAAACAATAAAGATAATTAATCAGAGAATATTATCCTTAACAATTTCCACATTGTTTATGACTGCAAAACTAAACATATATATTAAAAAGATATATGTCACAAAACACAAGTCGTTACCTGAACAAATTTCAATATTTCAATATATTACATCAGTTTATTTGACTAAAATAGTTATATCGGCATATATTTTACTAAAAAAATTACATCAATTTATTTGTAATGTAAGCTTCCTTGTGTCATACTCCTCTTTAGGCATCATCTTTCCTATTTTATTGACGAGTACCTGCATTGGGGCAAGTAGTTATGTAATGACCTAGTTCCTCATACCCATGACACATCCTTCTTTTCTTTTGGGTGTTAATTTCTTCAATGGAAGCTTTTAGCCGTTGAGAATAGGCAGGTCTTCCTTTGGTTTTTCTTGATGTAGATGGATCATTCACCACACAACTAGTTGGTAAATCAACTATGGTAGGGTTATTTCCACTTTAATCATATTGTGTATACTGCACACATAATCCACCAGTTCTCTTCAACAAATCATCAAAAGTTGATTTCACTAATGCATATTGTTCTGTTGAAGTGAAAGCAGTGTTCACCAATTTAAATGCACTAGACCATAAGTCTCATCTCATGAGAGGAGTAAACCTGTGACAAATACAAAAAGATGTTTCATCAGCATCAATTATAGAAATAAAATTCTTTGATGAATATAATAAACATACCCGTCAACATGATCTGGTGGTCCACCAATAGTGCTACTGTGACAATGAATGCTCGATCTATGCAATATATATTTGCTTGGTACGTTGGTGGTCTGTTTCTTCTATAATATAGAAAAGATATGATGACAAAGAAGACCTTCATTTTCAAATTTTGTACATGAACAACATATGTTATAATTGGTCTCCATATTCAAACTAACTATTTTAGGTTTTCTTGATATCATTGGATTCCAAACTTCAAAACAATATTGCACACCTACTTTGCTTTTCTTTTTTTTTAAGATACGTCAATTCTTCTCTCATTTCATCTTGGAATACAGAAAAAATCTTCCTTGTATAACTTGCAGCAACCTGAATTTCAATTGAAGTAGAGAACAAAAGTGTTAGCTTTGTTGTCAAAGTTATTAAGTCATCATGTTCCTTGAATTGACATCTTGCTTTCAATGCTTTATCATATTGGAAAACAAATTCCGAAAAAGTTGTATGAGGATGCACATACCCATCAAAAAATGAATTTATGCTCTCAGACGTTTGACTTGTGGTCATGTCCACCATAAATATATCTTTCATATAGGATGAAACTCAATGCTATCAGATGGTATATATGTAATTCAGACAAGAGTTACCATGTAGTGTTGGATATTTAACTGTCAATAATTCCCACTCCTTTTGAAACTCTTCAGGAGTCTATACACCATATATACATTTATTGTAATCAACCTTAAAGTTGACATCAGAGCACATCTTTGGAACATGACCAATGGCATTTTAGCCAATATGCTAAGAACAATAACGATGTACAGAATCTGAAAAAACTTCAAGAATAACTGCACACATTGCATGATCTTGATTTGTAATAATGACCTTTTGTCTCATCTACTAGTAAAGCACACCCAAACAATGTGGATTTCTTGCGGTGATTTACTCCAATAAATGGTGCAAAAAGCATGTTGAAATTATTGGTCTTATAAGTAGTGTCTAAAACAACCACATCTCCAAACTTCATATATGCTTCATGAGCCCTTCCATCAACCTAGAAGACACTTCTGATTATATGATCTTCATCTAATTCAAAATAGAAGAAATAATTTGGATCATCATGACTTTGTTGTTGAAAATACTATACTACCGTCTTACATTCCTTGCCCATACTATTCTTTTGCCAAGTCCTGTTAAGGTGAATAACTTGATCAGTATTAATATTTTTCTGTGACATATTTCAAAGAACATTTGTCGCTTTGGAAGGTTAAATGCCACATTCTTAGAGGGTATTCAGTAACATTTTTGATACAAATGATTTTTTTTTATGAGATCTTAATATCTTCGATTTTGTAGGTGATGCAAGAACATGATTATGCTCCTTGACAAATTTCTCAACAACCCATACATTTAATTTATTGTGCACCACATAAAACCTTGCAGCACAACCCTCCCAGATGTCTCGTTGTTTGCCCACATCAGTTCCTGAGTAACGTTTGTCATTCATGTCCTTATGTCCCTCTTTATAACAAATAAAATTACATGCTATTAATTCTCCATTGGCTTTTGATTTTCTGAACCAACTTTTTCTAATAGTAAAACCTTTCTTCATTGCATATGCATTATAAAAATTATATGCATCATCCTTCGAAGAAAATTTCATAGCATTGTGTGGACTTACACTTCCTTCTCCTTCTCCATCAGGATGGCTAACCGACCCTTCCATTCTAATATTGAACTCTAAGTCATCAAGCCCTTACATTTCAGAATAGTCCTGTTCGAGCCATTATACTTGCTATTTATCATCCAATAGCTTTTGACAATTCGAGAATGGTTGATTCTTTATTTAAAAGTGCGACAATAAAGGAGTGAGACTTTGAAATTATCAACCACTTTGTAAAGTTAACGTTGCAACATTTAATTAAAGTTATCAACCACTGTAATTATCAACCACTCTATAAAGGTGTACATATTACAACTTTTAAATTACCAATAAACTAAGATAATTAACTTTAAATTTCAAAGTACGTTGATAACTTTAGAGAGTAGTTGATAATAATCTTAGTTTGTTGATAATTAACTTTACAGAGTGGTTGATTTGATAATTATCAACCACTCTGTAATCATTAACTACTCTGTAAATGTTAACTTGAATCTATAATTATTTATTTACTTTTACATCCGTCTGTTCTTTACAATGTAGTTGATAATTAAAGGTAACATTTTAAATTAAACATATTTTACTTTGTACTATTAAATGAAATATTTAATGTAATTAGTAATTCGTCGGTTTAACTAACTTTTTTCCCAATAAATGTTGCAAACATTTTTTCCCCAATAAATGTTCATTCATGTTAAATGAAAGTATAATCAATGCACTTAATAAATTAACTTTTAATAACATGAAAGCACACATGTAACTCGTCGGTAGATCTAATCCTTCCGTGTTCCATTTGATAACTTTAAAAAGATCGAGGGGAAGATGAAGGGACTCCAGGGAGACGATGAATCATAGACTCTCTCACAAATCTCACAGGTGAAAATGAATCGTAAATCTCACAGGTGACTTTTTTTGGAATTTTTTTTCGCAAATCAAAAAGGAATCGCAAATTTCGTGGGTGTCATCGACGGGTGTTTTTTTTCGAACACTCTCTCTCTTGATCCAACATCCGTTAAAATTTGATTCAATAGGTGCCTATAGAATCGACTTCTATTGATACTTACAGAATCATTTTTTCTATATATATATATATACATGTTGCACAAATTGAACACGTTGTTTACATGAAGCCAGGTGCTCCACATGTACGTTTTCTATGTATACCGAAGACCAACTGAGGGAAGTTTTTGTTTAGTATTAGAATTAGTTAAAATATAAGTTCATATTTTTTTTAAGAAATTATATGATTTATGATGTAAATATTTTAATATAATTTTTTAATATAAAATATTAAAATTATTTGATAAATATTACAATAAATTGTTATTATATATAATAAAAAATAAAAGTATATAATAACAAACATATAAACAAACATGACCTTAATTAAGATAAGCAGGTGCTGCTGCTGCAACCTTGCGTGTGAATGGAAGGAAGCTTGCAAGTCTTCCTTGGAATCAAATGACTTCGGGTTTGATCGATCGAAGACAACTAATTAATTCGTTGTCATTGTTTTCAAATTTCTGGGATCCCCTTCCAAAACATGTTGGCTAGTCGTCGATGAAGATCACCAAAATTTAGGTGAAATTGATGATCACGTTGAGTATATATGTATAAGAATTAGCATCCACTTCTACATGTTTAGATCAAATGTAGATGATACAGATTATTTTTCATTGACCTCTAAATAAATATATACTAATTGTTCTGTGTGTGTGTGGGTATATATATATATTTGAAAAAGAAAAAAACCTAAAGAGACACTTTCAGATCTAGACTGAAAAAAAATCAAACAATATCAGCTTTGATAATTAGCATATAGCCAGACATGGCATGGTGGTTTCAATTCCAATTTTACTCCTTGAAATACGTACCATCAGGTCAATCGTCTCACAACTAAATGAAAAGAGAACTAAATGCAAGCAGAAGAAATAATCACATAATTAATCGAAAACAAGACCAAGAAAATTAGGGAAGGAAAATGCTTAAATCGCACATAGGCAACTGGACGGTAGTCTTGTTCAGCTTACATATGTTGAGGATTATACAACAAGGATTCTTTGTATATCAATTCCTTCATCTGGTCCTCGGTTAGAGCATCTTGATTAAAATCAAAAGTGAAGTGTTCCTTGGACGCAGGTTCGTCATCTAGTTCGTGTAATTTGGCAAGATAAGGATGAGCAAGCGCTTCTTCCACTGCAAAATAAACATGAAATATATTTAGTAAATATGTTGGTAGCTCAAACTGGCACCCTACCCACTTATCTATCTCTTTAACTCTTTCTAAATCAGTTCATTGCTTAGATGACAGTCCTAAACCCAGTAAACTCACCCAAAAAGATGAAACATATATATGTGACAAGTTAATTATTGGTATGCGCAAAATGGAAATTGCAAAGAGCTAGCCTTTGAAGAAAGAAGGCGCATGTAATTAATTAAGTGCTAAGTTCAACTTAATTAATTGGTACCACTGAGGCTACCGTTATTTGCCATGTTAAATATTTTCTTCTAAGTTTATATATACTTCCGTGGACCACAACAGCAAGGCTAAAGGTCAAGGCAAATGAAAGGTGAAATTTTGAAAGAGGCATATCTAAAATAGATTTGAAGTTACTCTAGCTTGCAAGAAGATTAATGTGTCAAACATGCAACTTATTGTGTTCAATCAAAATCACCGATTGGTAAGCTTTCAATTGCAACCTTAATTAAAACATGTACACAAAAAAACCAATCTGTGTCGTCCATCATATATAGAAATGTAAGCATGACCTTTATAATGATTTAGCAGTATAAATAAGCATAAAGGTCTGACTCTTCCTTTTAATTTATTTCAAAAACTTTTCAACAAAAAACTTTGATTCCTGTTTTGCATTTTCCAGTGATAATAGATACCAGAGAATAAAGTGGGAACTATATGCATCAATTATTCTACAAGAACCAAGGTTTTGGAAACAAAATTGGATATCATTGGATGAACTGCTGCTGATGTCATCATGACATCCTCATTTAATAAACTGCTAATATATAGAAACAAACTGATCAAAATTTTCAAATTCAGAAATCTCATAAGTTGGGTGTTTTCGAAAAATTTTAGATATGCACCTATGTTATTAATTATCGAATAATATATTATATTTAACTATACTTAATAATTTGCATTCAACTCCCAAAAATGCAGGAACCATCAATATTGTTCGGCATATAATTTCATCAAGTACAGCATTACAAAATAAAAGGAAAATACTTAATTGATCGAGTATCAAAACAAAAAAATCATACAATAATAAATATATTTTACTCAATTAAAAATTATAATAATTTAAACAATTATTTAAAATAGTAATTTAAGAGAAAAATATTTCTTAAAACGAAAAACTAAACACTTTTAAGTCGATCGGCCAGTTCAATTAACTGGCTCGAATCGATTTTTTTCAGTTTAGAGTGGTTTAAAAATGATTCGATGTTAGTGCTGGTTTTTTAATAATTAAAACACTGAAATGGTCGTCGCTTCCAGATTGGTTCAATTTAATTGGTCGTTTTGGTTCTTGGGATTTCAGTAACACCTATATATTAGAACGCAAAGACAGGGTTGCATGAACTGAACAATCATTAATTACGATCCATCTAAGGCACACAAATAGCTATCTAAATGGTTTAAGAAAGTGGAAAACTACCTGTGATTCGCTTAGAGGGATCGAATGTCAACATCCTCTCGACGAGATCTATAGCTTGTTGATGAACGTGAGGAAATTCTTCTGCAAATAATTTTCGAGGATGACGTTCTAGGCGACTCATGTATATTCTTGCTTCCTTATCTTGTACAAATCCAAGTTCAGATTCAGTTGGTGTTCCAACAAGCTTAAAAAACAAACATGGTATATACGTTAATGATCGTGCATTAATATTCGGAGCTTTGCACTCGATTGCAAATATTTCTCATAATATTCTTCACACTGAACTAATGATTGAGAATCATAAAGAAGAATGACTTAGTGCATTCTTACCTGAATCACTAGAAGCATTTGGTCATTGTGATCTTTTCCAGGAAACAATGGTTTCCTGTTGATCAGCTCCATGAAAATGCATCCTACTGACCACACATCAATTGCTGTAGTGTAATGTGAGGAACCCAGCAACAACTCAGGTGCCCTGTACCATTTTGTAACAACAATTTCTGTCATTTCTTCATCAGAAGGTCGTGCAAGACCGAAATCACAGATTTTAAGGTCACAATTTTCCGTCAATAAAAGATTGCTAGGCTTCAAGTCTCTATGAAGAATATTTGCCGAATGAATGTATTTCAATCCCCGGAGTATCTGGTACAGGAAAAACTACATGGTAAAACAAACAAAACATTAAATTTGTCAATTACACCAGGCGAAATATTGATATATATGTGCTTCCAATTAACAAATGATAATTATTACCTCGAAATGCTCTTCTTGTAGTACTTGATTTGAGCTGATTATGCTTTCAAGGTCGGTGTCCATGAGTTCAGTGACAATATAAACATCGTTAAACACTCCAGGTACTGGCGGTGGGATCACATCTCTAATACTTATAATCTGCTTTGGACAAAGAGATTGTAACCAGGATCAGAGGCATGTTTTTCAAACCATGGAAAGTGAGATCAAGTCGAAGCGGCCAAACATGTCATGTTTGAATCGTATGCTCTCTTCCTTTTGCTATGTGGATTATATTTCACCAAAATCAATTAACTATTAGGAAAGAATTCACCAATGATATAAAAGATACAGCTTCACTCATGATTTTCGATATGAAACTACTTTTCACAACATGTTAATCCTACAAAATTACTGGACTTGCTGCCATCAAGGAAAAGCTAGAATGTACAAAGAAAGACGATGAACTGACATCATGAAACAAGTGCTCATGTTGTTTTGGCTTAGAAGCATGCATCAGCGAGACGAAGTTTCAGAAATTAGAGCATGTAAAACTAGAGGCTTCTTTTCTTTTCCATCTTCCCTTATAATTAAGTCTAATTTTGGACGCCAATACTCAAAAAATGAAAATCTTGTTAGTACAGACATGAGCCAATATAATTTACCAATTAATTTAGCATTTCAATGCTTCTGCGTACGCAAGCATGAAAATACAAAACATTTTGCTAGCAAATGTTATAGAAAGATATTTTTTGGCTCCAATTTAGTTAGTGATTATTAGTGTAATTAGGAAAAATAATAAGTAAAATTAAGACTCATATTATTTGGATCTCTTTTTAAATTAGTTAATTAATTTTAATAAAATAAAATTTACATAATATCAAAGTCAATCTTCATATACTATATGTAAAACGTTACATAGACTGTCTATCTAATGAGAGTGTTAGAAAAAATAGTCTCACATTAAAAATAATAAGTAAAATTAAAATTTTTATATTACTTATAAGTTATTATCAATTAATTTTAATAAAATAAAATTCACATAATCAAACCAAATATATATACCTTCAACCACAAACAGAAACAGAAAGCAAAAGGCCGACATCCCTATCACGTACTGGAATAGATAGCGAGCATAATTAACACCAACAAAAAATGGAGTCCAATTAATTACATTCTCATGATACATGTGCCTGAGCAGCGTGATTTCTCTGACCGTACGCTTAGCATCAGTGAGATCATCAAACACGCCCACAATCTTCTTGATCGCCACATTCTCTTTCGTTTCCGAGTTCACAAACGAACTGATAAAAAAAAAAACAATAACGTACACCAAATCAGGCCGTAGCGCGCGACAGGGAGTGCCAAAACAAAAACTTTATTGCGGAGAGAAAATGACTTTAACAGCACGACGACAACATTGACGACAATCTGCTAATCTTCACTAACCAGACGACTCCGTATGCACCTCTTCCAATAGGCGTGATGGGAGGGACGTACTTGGCAGTGACCTCGAACAGATGACCATAGATGTTGTACCGCAAGTATCGCTCGCCGTGCGTCGGAGTGACGACGAACTTCTTCTCCTGTCCGTCATCTGTCATCACCTCCTCCATGCTCTTCGACTTGGGTCGAAGATTTTTTACGGCAGCGGTGCAGAAGCGCACTAATTATATACGGCGGGCGGCATTTTTTTTTTTTCCCTGTGAATTAAGAGGATGAGGAGAGGACGGATCTGTCGACACGTGGCAAATGTGGTGAGGTGAGGTAATTTTTTCTATTTTTTAGATGTCAGATAATTTACGATAAAAAGTAATATAGTATTTTTAAAAATAATAATAAATAATAAATAATAAATAAAATATGTAAAAAAATAATAAATAGTATTTATTATAATAATGTAAAAAATATGTGGTGATAGTATTTATTATAATAATGTATTTATAATAAATAATGAATAAAATATGTAATAGAATAATGAATTTTATTTATTTATAATGATGATATTTTTTAAGAGTTGTAATGATAGTATTTTTTGAGTTATTATATATAATGAATAGTAAATAATATTATTTTTTTTTGATAAATGATACTATAAAATACTATAATGTATAATTAAAAATAAAGTTACACGAGGTAAAACGTCTAGCTAGGCTGAGGCATTGTATTTTAGTATTATAATAATTTTTTAATATTATTAAGAGATGAAATCAACGTAAAAGAAATGGTCGTCGAAATTTAATTTTAGTAATTTTAAGATTCTTATATTCGTTCAAAACAAATAAAATGAATTTTTAACCTTTCGCTAGATAAAGAAAAAAATCTTTTAATAACTTCGTCGTCATTATTTTATCTTAGTTGTTGTTCACTTTTTTTTATTTTCAATTTTTTAAAATATTTTTATTTTTATAATAATATTTACATTTTTTAATTTACTTATTTTATTATTAAAATCATTATTCTTATTTTTGTCTCAAAATCATTTATATGGACCCTAATTTATGATTATTAAGCTTGTAATTACTTTAAATATGAGCTGTCGGGCTCTTCCGAATATTCTCACGTGAATCGAT
>JAMKPZ010003988.1:0-29275 GCA_024699675.1 Amphibolis antarctica | reverse complement strand
TGCTGGTCAGTTTCCTTCTCTTTGGTTGTAATTTTCAACTTCATTTCTTTTGTCTTTTATAGGTTTTGGTTGAAACTCATGTTTTTGTTTTTAGACCCGGTTTGCGTAGTTGAGATTATGTTAATCTAATTGAATAATTTCGGATGCTGGTCAGTTTCCTTCTCTTTGGTTGTAATTTTCAACTTCATTTCTTTTGTCTTTTATAGGTTTTGGTTGAAACTCATGTTTTTGTTTTTAGACCCGGTTTGCGTAGTTGAGATTATGTTAATCTAATTGAATAATTTCGGATGCTGGTCAGTTTCCTTCTCTTTGGTTGTAATTTTCAACTTCATTTCTTTTGTCTTTTATAGGTTTTGGTTGAAACTCATGTTTTTGTTTTTAGACCCGGTTTGCGTAGTTGAGATTATGTTAATCTAATTGAATAATTTCGGATGCTGGTCAGTTTCCTTCTCTTTGGTTGTAATTTTCAACTTCATTTCTTTTGTCTTTTATAGGTTTTGGTTGAAACTCATGTTTTTGTTTTTAGACCCGGTTTGCGTAGTTGAGATTATGTTAATCTAATTGAATAATTTCGGATGCTGGTCAGTTTCCTTCTCTTTGGTTGTAATTTTCAACTTCATTTCTTTTGTCTTTTATAGGTTTTGGTTGAAACTCATGTTTTTGTTTTTAGACCCTGTTTGCGTAGTTGAGATTATGTTAATCTAATTGTACCTGTCGATAGAAACAAATAAATAATACTAGAATATTCTTTGGATCCTTTTATTGCAACGTATTCATCAAATCTTTTAACTTTCCGAAGAGAATCACCATTTATGGCTCTGAGGTGTCCTAGATTCGGAAATATTTGAAGATATCGTGCACTCGACCATTTGGAAGGCATTGGCATCCGTAAACTCTTCCATCCTCGCTGCCCGTATCTGGAATGTGAGAATATATCGGGGGCATGATGTATTTCAAAATTGAATGCAAACTACTTTAGATTTTGGAATATTTATGGCGTGCTGGGTTGAAACTACATTTTAATGACTCTGATTTTTTGCCAAAGAAAAAAAAAAGTAGATCATCGAAACACTCCTGAAATTTCAGAAAGTTTGCGGTTAATGATTATCAACAGCAACTTAAAAGTAGATCATCGAAACACTCCTGAAATTTCAGAAGTTTGCGGTTGATTATCAACAGCAACTTTCCAAATCACTTCCGAGGAGTATTCTATTATTGCCGTACAGAAATTCTGTGAACCGTTCTAGTTATAATGACCAGTGAAATTTGAATTAGAAGACAACAGAATACATTACATATATAACAAGTTCAGTTCCATCTAATCTGTCGAGACAAAAAAATTTACTAGATTGCATTTAATAGAAGATCCCCAACTGCAGATATGCCCCCCAAACACCACACAATTGGAAGCTTCGGACAAAGAAAGAACACGCTCGCATCCCATATCGTCTCTATCAAAATACAACAAAGATATGCTCAAAGTAAGCACAGATACACCTTGTATTCACACCATGATGAGCGGCAGCGGCAAGAGCCATCAGCGGCAACGCAGCGGCTGAATCAAGATCTGCTCACGCTGGCGGCCACAGGTATGACGACGAGCAGAATCAGCAACAGCAGGATGATGGCGCCAATGCACGTCCACTTCCTGGTGCTCCTCTGGTATCCTTTTGCCGACCGAAGCTCCTTGGTCCCATCCTTGACGTAGCTGGTGGCATGGCTTACGTGGTGCTCGATGTCGTCCATCTGCTCCCCCTGGGCCTCCACCATGACCGCCATGTCGAGGAACACCTGGTGCAGCTCGAGCAGGCTCCTCTCGATCTCCCGGGCGGCGTCGTGCCGGTCCTGGATCTCGTGTACGGTGTCGAGGACTTTGCCCATCCCGTGCTCTTGGACTGCTCTCTTGAAGAAGTCCTCGCTCTCGCCGCGGGAGATTATTTTCTCGATGACTTCCTCCGCCGGGATCTCGCCGGTGACTGTGTAGTAGCGACGTTCCACCGTTTCTTTGTGCTCCGCCATCATCCTCTGCCTCAAATCCTGTGAGACCATGGATCGAAATGGTGGTCGTTTTCATACGTTCTGGTTCCGTTTTCGAAAACCCCAAACTCGCCAAGAACACCAGAAGAAAAATAACGGCGAACACCCGTCAAGAACCAAGATTTAGCGTTTCCGTACCTGGAAATCCATCATCAGATCCTTGAGCTTCTTCCTCAGGCCGTTGGTCACCGACGTCCTCGTGCGATCGACGGGCGTCCCCTCCTTACACCCGGACAACCTCCGGTTGGCGGCGTTCGACCGGTCCATCGCCTCGAGCCGGTCTCTTATCACCCGAGCCTTCTTGAGCACGGTGACGACGTCGCCGTTGACGCGGGCGCGGAGGGAGCGGAGGGACTCCGGCTTATGGAGGGACTTGCCCTCCTCATTCGCCTCCTGGAGACGGACAAGAGACTCTCGGATGGAGGCCATCTCCTCCTTGACGATCTCCGCCTCCTCGAGGAACCGGCGGAGGCTGTCGTCGGTGACGGTGGACATCTCCACATCCTCTTGGCCGCCGGACTCGAGGTCCTTGAGGGCCTCCTTCTTGAGGTCGACGTAGCTCATGAAGGATTTCGTCATTAGGTCGTTCATCTTGAAGGATCGGAGGAAATGGGAGGGAAGAAGAGCGAGAACAGAGGGGGACGGTGACGGAGTGGGGAGGTAGGAGGTGGGAGGACTTAATATATTATCGAGGGAACGGGTCCTCGTCAACATAGCCGTTGGTGGCTGGCGTCACGGTAACGGCTACATTACTAAGGCCGCGTTCGGTACACTTCAGACTTTCGACAGTGATTTATTAAACATAAATATCTTTTAACAGTAATTTTTTTTAAAAAGAGTTAAAATGTAAAAATATTATAATATTATAAAAAAATTATATTTATCTAATATTGTAACAAATATAAAAAATTATTAAAAAATATTGTAACATTATAAAAATAAGTTCTCGTTGTAATAAAAAAGTTTATAATTTTTTATAACATTGTAAAAAAAATTATTAACATTTGAAAGGAAAAAAAATTTATCATTTTTTATAACATTATAAGATTTATTATAATATTATAAAAAATGTCTATATAGGTAATACGCAAATTAAGTAACCATTAAAATGATAACTTATGGTTAAGAGACCCTAGATTAAATATTAAAGTCTTAAATTCAAAATTCTACTAATATAATAAATTTATCTTAAAATAATAATTTTCAAAAAAACACACGATGGACGAAGGAAATCTCCATAGACCCTCGTTCATCCATTGCATATATTACACTGTCTTCGTTAAAATCTCTCAAAGTAAGTTACAAATCACTCAAAATTAAAACTCTGAATACATGCCACACGTATCATTAAAACTAATGCAAACTAATAGCATGCTTGCCTGAAATAAAAAATGTCAATACAAATAAGCATATCCATCTCTTGATTGGATATATTACAGTGAATTACGTGAAAATTCTAACAGATAAAAGTTACAGATAAAATTAGATTTGCGGGTAACGATGAAAAGTGAGGGAATTCACTCTTTCCGAATCTCATTTAAAAATTCCAACGGGACTAAACGCGTATGATGTGGAGAAACCTCATTGGACATTTTTCTAGACCACCTAGGTATAGTTTTTCCAACGTGTGAAAAAAATTCATTATTTATTTTCTTTCGAGATAAAGATAATGATTAAATTAAAACAAAAACTCCAACCGTGGAACGACACTATCAGAGGTGGAATTGTGAAAATGAAAATAGTTCATCCATTTAAAAAAATGGAAGTAGTTCAGACAAACAGTATCGAAGAAGATAATATAAAACATCAATAAAAGAGAATTGTCAAAACATTTCTAAATAACGTTCCTAGTAGATAAAAAAAAGTGTAGCATGACATGAGAATAAGAATTAATTTTACTAAATGACTCTTACATATAATGAGAGTTACCTTATTATAATCAATTAATAAAAAAACTCACAAAAATTATAAAAGTTTTACCACCTTACGATCATTTCTACGTAAAATCATTTATCCTGACATCCCATTTCCTTTGAGGGGCACGACCATCAAGGTACAACGATACATACGATATTACGTAAATTTTATTTTATTAAAATTAATTAACTAGTACATAAAAAAAATTCACGTAACAACCAATGCACGCAACAAAGTGAGGAAGGCGTGACCAGTGGGAGCTCGAAGAGCAGGACCATGAGGGTGATGAGAAATGTGCAGGTGTCTCCGATCCACACATGCTCATGGCCCTCAGCGCTAGAGAGATGACGGGCACGAAAGCGCACATGTGAGCTCCCGCGCGTGGTTAGGAAGAGGTTCAGAATTTAAATTTTAAGATAAGGTTCAACAAAGAATGGAAGGAGAGAATTGTAAAGGTTCGAGATAACGTAAAAGATGAGATTGTGAAAGTTGAAGGGGAATGAGGGTTTGGTGAAGGAGTGGTAGAGGGAGATCGGAGTGAACAGGAGTGAGTTTATATAAAGTCCAGATGTATAACAATAAAACTATACTTGAGATTGACTTTAACCAATTCTTACTTCAAACGAGACCTAAGATTAGCTTTAAGCGTGGAGGAGATGTGGTAGACCACATGATGATGGGTGTGTTTGATAATGATGTATTTTAGTTTTAATAATTATAAATAATTAGAGTTGAATGTAATTTTGTAAAATAATGTTAAAATTATATAATAAATTGTAAAGTAAAAATTTACGATACATGAGAATCTCTAAAACAAACTAAAATTCCTTGTTACTAAACACACACACTTGATGTTCGGAGTTCACCGAAGTGGGAGTAATGTTAGATAGATGAGAAAGTTGATGATTTTCCTTGATTAACTCGTTATATCTAGAGTTTCTCTGTGCATTTAGAAAATAATTTATTGGAAAATTTGAAAAATATGTAAAATAGTTTCCAAGGAAAATTTGAAAAATAATTTACTGAAAAATTTTCATGGCATTTTTGCATGTCAAAGAGAATATTTTTTAGGTATTTATGTAATTGATAGAAGATAAAGAAAATTTCTATGATACATCATAAATTTATCTAATAACATAAAAATCATCAAATATTATATAATAAATCAACTAATAATTTAAATATACCAATACATTTATATAAAATACTTTAATTATATTTTTTTTTGGAAAAATACATTTATATATACTTTAATTAAAAATTTCAATAAATAATAATAACTTAACAAATAATACACGATATATATATTACAAAATAAATATTTATAAATATACGATGTACTTATTTAATAAAAATTTAGTTAATTAATAAATAATAAAAATCAACAATTGTATCAAAGTTAAATCGATGAGTGTTACAGATGCGAGAATTTGACAAAATACAAGGGTTGTCGATGTAATAGTTCGTCAGAATGTCATTGTAAAAGTTTATTGATATAAAAGTCGTAAACATAATAATTTGACAGAGATGATCGATAATTTACGAAAAATTATTTTTCTATTTATCAAGTACACTAATTTTTTTTCTCCCTTTTTTCACAGAACTTGTATGATTCGTAAGATATGTGTTTTTGTTAACTTTATTTAATTATTTAAATTATTGATTTATTTAATTATTTATATATTATTTTATGTATGACTCTCTTCCCCATGTTACTCCTCTCTTTTCCCCAGCCCGTCGCCCGACGACCCTTCCGCCCTTTTCTTCTGTATGAGCCATCGACGAGCTAGGGCACTTCGATTTTCAGTGACCGGCGGTGGAGTCGGTGATGCCTCCACCGGAGAGGGGGTACGGGCATCTAGTTGCAGTGGTTGGCGGCGGATCGAAGGCAGATTCGACTGGCGTCCGGGTTGTGGTTGGCGGCGGCGTTGGCATGAGAGGTTGGCGACATCCTCGAGCGACAGGGAGGAGATCGGGGCTTTCTTGTGAGTGGAGATCGGAGCTCTGCGTGAGTGTGGACGGTGCTGTCGGTGCATGAGCAAGCAGCCAGTCCGTGTGGCGTCTGTTGGTGGGCTCCTCTTCGGCAACGACAGTGAGCTTCTTGCTCTCTCCTCATGATTTTCGTAGTGTGGTGAGAGAGAGCTTGTTTGTGCTTTTGGTGAGGTGAGGTAGGGATCTGGCGGGTTGTAGGCCGGTGCTCAGGTCTGTTTTGTCTCCATGCGTTTTGGGTTGTTGTAGGTTGGTCATCTCGTCGCCCCCTAATTTGGTGGCGCAACTTGGCAAGAGACGTGTGGGGAACGGTTGCTGTTCCTCGGCCAAGACTTCGGTTGTAGTATATTAGGGCTACTTTTGTGGGGGTTCAAGTACTTTCCTCCTATTGTGAAATCTACTACTAAATAGTTTAGAAATAACTCATTTGTTGATTATTGCATAGTTCCTTGCTTATCCTTGATTATTGAGATATGCATGTTATGGTACGATGCATTGTGACATTTCGGTTTTGTGTTGTTATTCATTTGTTGCATGCCAGAGTGTGTGGTATATATGCTTTAATTAGTTGTGGTATGGTGATATGTGATTATTAGTTGGGAAGACTTAGCTTATGTGTTCCCCTCTTTTGCATATGTTGATGCATTTATGGATGGAAATGCATATATTTGTTTATTGCATGCATGGCCTTGGTGTGCTTGTGATGCATGATTGGTTGGTGTTGCATCATAGTTTCGAGTAATGACTTATATGATGTGGTGATTATAGTTTAGCTATGCTCTGGACCTAGTTAACCCTGGTATTGTGCATGATTATTTGACTAGTCATTCTGGAACATTTAGACCTCTTCATAGGGATTATATGTGACATTCTGGACCTGTCACAAGGATTAAATGTGTTCGTAGCTAGTGACTATGATTATTAGAGATTTTGCCATTACTTGAGAACTAGATTTGGTGTTTATATTGAAATGCATATTTATATAGTTGATTATGTAGTTGGTACATTCTCTTGATGACATGCATGCATATTTTGTCATAGTTCCCCATTGGTTGCATATTTATAATTCTTGTTATTTTTTGGATTATTTAGTAGTTGGCTTATTAGGCTGTAGCTTATTATGGCTGCAGTGTTTATACTTTGTGTTTTGAATTTGATGTTTTGTAATTAAAGATTGTATATATGTTGAATGTTTACTTGTAATTTGAGACTAGTTTGTGATACTTTGGATTTGTGTTTTGACGTCTTAATTTGGATTTATGATTTGTAACAGAGGTTTACACAATCCTCTTATTTTATTTGATATATTTGTGATGTTGTGTTTTGTTAGTTGTTAAATCTTTTTACAGGTATTAGCTTAACAATTATAGGAGAGAGTTTTTCGAGTCTTTTTTTTATATATGTGAATTTATTATTATTATTATGGTAGTTGTCATTTTTTCCTGAAAAACTTGGAATGTGACTTGATTGGTTAGTGTCTTATGGACAAATTACATTGCCGTGGTTGTTCTTTCCATTATTTGATTTGGTGATGTTGAATAATACTTGCTACGTAGCATAATAATTTTCTATTTAAGCAACCAATGAACTGATAATAATGCGGAGTTTAAGCAACTGATGAATTTTCAATATATCACTTTTGTAAAATGATGATTTCAATAATATAATGTTTTGTAAAAAGTACACAAATTTATAAAAAAACTAACTTGTGCCATGGTAGCCTGCAAACTCTTATTGGATCAGGTTAACATGATTCGGTTCTACTTTAAAGTTGTTTAGCATTACTTGAAAATTACGCTAAAACAATTAATAATACGATTTTTGTTGTTGTTAACTATACCACAATGAGACAACATAATCGAGTTCAACTTCTCTTTCATTCATTGGGTGATAAGCAATACTAGAATATTATCGATTGTAATGTCTTAAAAATCTGAACCATTAATGTGATTATCAAGATGTTTTTATTTTTTCCTATATAACAAATAGTATGTTTAACTTTTATAGAAAAATTCGTATATTTACAACTTCTTAGGAAAAGTTGTAAAATTAGAATTAGAAAAATACATATAAAAATATCTTTAAAAGTAGGAAAAATTGTAAAATTAAAGTCACTTTTTTGGAATTATAATACACTTCTTGGGAAAAAGAAGAAAAATTATAATTTTTTGAATTTATACTATGCTTTTTCAAAAAGTTGTTGCCGACATTTTTTTACATATTTTATTTTTAAAAATAAAAAATTATAATGGTGGTTAATCAAATAATGCAATCTATTTTTTGAACCTATTCTAATTATTATTTATTAAGTTTTTTATTCTAAAATTTCAAGGTTGAAAATAACAAAAATGGACCAACTAACCTTTACTGCAAGTATCAATATTTATTTAACTTAAATAAAAAATTTCTCATATATTTGTAATCATTTAATAATAGTATGTGTACGGTTACCAATACCAAAATACATATTCCCGCGACAGAAATGTCACCCGTCCCATATGTTTTACCTAGACGTTAATATTACCTGGTTATATTAAAAATTATTATTGTGTAATAGGAAAATAAAGTCCTTGATGATACCTATTTCTTCGCAAATACACAATGGCATCTTAACCCATCTCAGCCGTCCGATCTAGGTCTTGTAATGCGAGCCTCATATTTGTGTACCTCTCTTCCTTCTCGCCGCCCTCTCCCGTCATCTTGCATAGTTCGGCTGCGCGAGAGCGAGCGGGAGGCGAAGGTGCCCGGAGAAGAAGATGGTGCAGCGCCTGACGTACCGGAGGCGGCATAGCTACGCCACCAAGTCTAACAAGACCCGCGTCGTCAAAACCCCAGGTACCCTCTACACACGAGTTCCGAATCGAATCGGTGGATCAACTCGTGTGATCTGGATTCCCCCTTTTATGCGTGCGATTTGTAGGTGGAAAGCTCGTTTACCAGTACGTCAAGAAGAGGGCCAATGGGCCCAAATGCCCCGTCACTGGCAAGAGAATCCAAGGGGTATGAATGCTCTAATTTATTCTCTTTCTTATATCTTTCAAATTTATAGTGATTTGGTATTCTGATATTGATATTCCATCGTCTTTTCGGTCGTTAGTACAATGATCTACTCCAAGCTTGCATTTTTTCTAGGCTCCGCAGTGGTTGTATTTGCATTGATTTCTTCCTTGCGTTTTTTTCTTGAATTAGATTGCTGCAATTTACGATCGAACACTTCTGCGTGTTTAAGCGAGGATTTTGTTAGTATTTTTACCCGAATCCTGATTTGTTGCAGGAATTTTCTGTTCAACTGAGCAATAATAAATACTACGCTTTCTGATCATGCTAACGAGTGGTTAATGTTTTCTACTTTGTAATGAAATGCATGTTAATATGTCATTGTTTTGCCGATCAGATTCCTCACTTGAGACCTGCTGAATACAAGAGATCTAGATTGTCCCGAAACCGAAGGACCGTTAACCGTGCTTACGGAGGAGTCTTATCTGGAGCAGCTGTGAGAGAAAGGTGAGGTCTTGAGAATGTAATAAATCTACAGGAATGTTGGTACCTGTTATCGCGATTAACATCTCTGCCCAATCTTTTTTATACCTTGATACTGTTGTATCTTGAATGCTTTACAATTTTGAACATAACTGTGGGAGCATTGATTTATACCGTGAACCATATTTGGCCCCAACTTGTATCTTTATCAATACGCTGATATCTATCTTCAACCATGCCTTCCCTTCTGTTTATCTTAGGACATGCGTATTTTTTGTTCTCTGCAGAATTATCCGAGCCTTCCTGGTCGAAGAGCAAAAAATCGTCAAGAAGGTTTTGAAGATCCAGAAGGCCAAGGAGAAGCAATCCTCAAAGAGCTGAGGCACGGAGGACAAATTCGTATACTATTTTTGACTCTTATCTAGCTCAAGAAGAATTTTTGGTGTTAGTTTCAAGGGTATCATCGAAGCATGAGTGATTCGTTGTTATGGTTTATTTCAACGTAATGAGTATCTTATTTATGCTTGTTTTCTTATTGTGGTTTTGCTTTGCGGTTCTCATCATGAGAGGTACTCCCAACCTTTGTTATGCTTTGCCAATTTGATATTTATTCGAACTCGTACAACTTCCAGCACATTTTAGTTTGGATTCCCCAAATATCGAGATCCTTAGCTGTTGACCATCAAAGTAGGTGCAAGCCCTCAATCCAAAGCATAAAATAATGACGAACTCTGGCAAAAGATCTACAAAGATCTGGATGGAGAAATGCCTTAAAAATGTGTAGTGTTTTTGGTATTCTTTCTTTAGGTCATGTTTATTTACGTAGAATTTTAGTCGTGTATGACGGTTAGAGTTGTAGTTTACCCAAACACGTATGGTAATAAATGTGATTTCAGTTTATAGGATATGAATGATTGAGATTGCGTTGTAAATAAGAGTTTATCGCAAAAAGGGTTGTTCTTATTTACCAAAAAATGCGACAATCTTCCTCTTCTAAATCTACTTTGAAATCGACAGATATCTTCCCATGTTTGTATTTTTTAGGTGATCTCTTCTCCGGCAAGCTTCTTTTGTGCAAAGGGAAACGTACCTTGGCTACGGTAATGTTTTCGAGAACGAAGAGCTCGTAAGGTCGTTTGATATCTTGGAACGGGTCATAGAGCTTTCTTTCAGGAGCTCCCACCATGTATGATAGAAATATAAAGGAAACGGTCGAAGAGAATTCTTTCCTGTTTGGGAAAAAATAACATCTTAACTTGCACAGTAGAGAAGTGGGATTAACGTGAGGTATTGTGTTAAGGAAAAATTGATTCCAGTTAATATCAATTCCATCCAAATCTTTACTTCTGTTAAAAAGACCTAACAAACGGTTTGTTGCAGGTACAGAATTTTGTTTTTTCGAGATTTAGCCATTATTTCCTTTACACTTTTGGGATCTGTAATCTAATGAAAAAAGGAGGTATTTTCAAATCACACTCTCTCAGCCCATGCACTATAGAACACTGCTTTCAAATCATTTTTTGTTTAAGGAGTTGGCAGTGCTCATTTTTACGGTCTTTAATTTGCTTGTTTTTTTCCCAGTGGGTTTAGTTCAGAATGCTTAGTTTTAAGATCTAATCTTTGAATCCTATCTTTAATATCTTTTAAGGATCGTTTATTAACTTCACTTCTTCACTTTGGAAGTAGAAAAAAATGATTTTTAAGTAAACGATTTTGAGATGAGAGAAAATGAAAGAGTGATTTTGATAATGGAAGAAATAGATTGATGAATGTAAATATCATCATGAAAATGAAAATACTTTTGAAAATTAGAAGTAAAGAGAAATAAATGACACTTTAATTTATTAGTAGAAGATAGGTGGTTGGAAAGAAACAATTGCTTGATTCTTAGTTTAATATTTTTCAATTTACTTGAGAAGTTAAGAATAGGATTTTCAGTACTTTGGCAAGAAGGACCAATGCTTGATCATCTCATCAAACCCTTCTTTCATACACCAGGGTTTGTAAAATTTAAGGATGGAATGTCCCCATTTTTCAGGTCTGGGATGAAAAATGATGGGGATGTGGCTAGACATGGTTCTAAACTTTCTAAAACAGATAACTTTAAGATTGATGGACTCTCAACAAGAGGAAACGAGAAATCAGTTGAATTTGGATTGGGTGGCACAAACTTTAAAATTAATCCTTGTAATTAAAACTATAGTTACTGAGGGAGAAGTCAAAAAGGTTATGATTTGCCATCAAGTCATTGAAAGCTTCCATAAGATGAAAATGGAATCACTTCAGTCAGTAATAACGTCAATAAGGTTATGATTTAGTTAAGTAATTAATTTGATTAATTAAGTGATTAAATTACTTAAGAGAAAATGAATTATAAAGAAATTAAATTAAGTGAATAGATTAAGTGGTTAAGTTAAATGATTTGTGGTTAAATTAAGTGATTTAAGTGAATCAATAGATTTATTAAGGATTAGATTAGGGATTAAGAAAAATGATCAAGTGAGAAAAAAGGAGGATAGAATGGTAAAAAGAAGTGAAATGACAGGGAAACGCAATGAAGTCATAATGTTTAAGAGGTACATTAGGATTCAACAGATACAATTAGTGTGGGAAGACAACACAGCATGCATACAATATCAACCAATCATTGGGCATTAGAGTGAGGTATTTGAAGCATATCCCCTCCTTGAGGGAGGTTGAGTGCATGAGCACACAAGTCAATACTGCTCATGATAAGTCCATAGTTTTTTTACCATTATCTTGACTTGTATCTTCAAGAGGGAACCTCGGGGAAAAAAAAAAAGGTTGTTCAATTCATTGTCATGGCAAAGTCGACAAAAACAAAACTAGACAAAAGTAAAAAGGATGAAAAGGAAAAAACCATCAATGCAGAGAAAGCAAGAGTTATCTATCTAACTGTCTAGTTGAAATGATGGTAAGATTTATTGCTGGCATAGCTACTTATCTAATTAAGAACAAAGTTTGAGATAGTGGTAAGATTTGTTAGATACGTACTCGAGAAGATGAAAAGTTTTATCGCACTGCCTGGCTAATCAAGAAGATGCCAAAGATGAATGGTGATATATGCACTGGTAAGGCTAACAACGTTTGGGATACAAAGAAGATACTTGAGAATGATTAATGTACGTGATAGCCGTACTAGTGACAATTGACAAGATGGTGAAGATAAATGAGATAGGGTGGACAACAGTTGTGGCTGTTCATACAAGCACGGTAACAAGAAGTTTCAGCTTCCTATATTTTCATGTTATATAAATCCCAACCTCGTAATTTAATTGAATGGAATTAGATATTTTTGTTGTTAGGTTGGAAAAATTCTTTTAAAATGTTTAATTATTCGGATATTTATGTATTCTGAAAAATATAAAAAAAAATTAAAATTTTCTATTAATAGTTAGGTTGAAAAAATTCTTGCAATTAACAAAAATTTCATAACAACGTATTTTTCTAATCTCGTGCATCCTGTCCGACCTCTTTTGACAATTGCTAAATTTATGTTTATAAGGAAAATATAAAATTATATTTGAAATGTTAAAATATAAAATATTTATAAATTTTTTAAATTAATTTTTTAAAATTTATACAATATACACAAATATTTTTAATGTGCACAAACAAACCCAAGGTTTTAAAATTTTTGCGGTTTGAACTAGAAACGATATCATCATTTTCGGTTTTAGTTGTTTTCTTATTTTCAATTTCATCATTCTTCTAGATTTGCATCAGAAATAAAATTTAAATCAAATGTTTCTGATCTAAACCGGGAATCTTTTCCTAGTTAAAGAAACTTTAAAAAGTTAAGTTGGGCTCAGAAGGTGCGCTTGTTTAAGTTCTAAAACATAGTTCTTAGAGTGATACTATAGTAGTATATTTAAAGAGACAATACTTGAAAGAAGGAGCAGTAATTCAAGAGTTACGTTTGTACGTTAGAATAATATTTTTTAGAAACTTTTTGAAAGTTCCAATTTTATTCTTAAAGACTAATTTTTTTGATAAATGTTACTAACAATATTCTAAGAATCTATTTGATTAAAAATATTTTTAAAAATAAATAAAAGTATTTATAAAGTTTTAATTTTATAATGTTAAAAATATTTATTTATTTTAAACTTTTTACCAATGCTAAATTTTAGAGGGTGAGGGGTTGCAGTGACCGGTGATCGATGAGGGAGGGTAAAACGGGCAAGAAGGACATCAAGTGGCGAAGAGCAAGGGAGGTAATTGTCGAGGGGCATGCGACAAGCAACGAGAGAGGTAATTAGCGAGGGGCTTGCTAGAAAGGTAAGCAACGTGAAGGTGTGAGAGAGGGAGAAGGGCAAAAGGGATGAGAAGGGCGTCAAGCAGCAAAGAGCGAGGGAGGTGACTTGCGAGGGGCGAGGACGATACATAGCGGTGAGGGGTATGTGGCGAGCGACAAGGGGCTTGCGAGAGAGGTGAGCAGCATGAAGGCACGAGAGAGGAGGAAGGGCAATTACGTATTTTCCACTTTTGGAGAGGCTATGGAAAATAGGAGCCGTGCAGTAGTGGCTCCCGTGTGAGGTGAAAAATGAATTAGGTTAGAGCACCAGGATTTTGGAATTATTTCACTCATCAAAAAATGTGTGTTTATTTACATAATTCTTAAAAAAACTCTAACTCACTCGTAAAATTAGAAATTGATGCAAATAAATGCACCCATAGTCCTAAATATAGTAGTAGACTTATAAAGTCCATTACAAAAAGTAATATAAAGTCACGATTAATAGTATTGTTATTAATTTATTAATAATATAAATAAAGTGTTTATGATAAAGACAATCAAGGACATTTTGGTTATTTCATTATTAGAACTAATAAGTTTAGGTAATAGTTGTCGATCTCTCTTATAATTTCGAGTTCGAAATTCTACAAATTTAATAAAATTATCTTAAATTAATAATTTTTTAAAAAACTTTAAGTGATAGTTATTAAAAAGTAGCTTTTGATTTATTTCAAAATATAATTATAATGAATAATAATTAAAGCTAGCTAATGCCAATTTATTGTATCATATGTTGAGTATTATGTTTTGATGATAAATGCTTAATTACTATGTTAATAATATTTGATGGTAATTCAAAAGTTGTAATTATATTTGTTAATTATCTATTTAATTCTTATTTGGACTTAATGTTAAATTATTTAACACTTGAATATTCGATTCAGGTTATGTATTTTAAGTTAGTAGATTAAGTATATTTAATTTTTAGAACACTTAAACTTGATATTCGAAGGGCTATAATTATTTAAATAAGTGTTAGATATGAATATAATTCATAAATTAACAATGGAATGTCACGTGAAATTTTAAGTTCACACGTAATGAAAGAGTTGACGTTTTGATATTAAAAGATCGGACAATTGATGGAAGATGAACAGTGTATGAGTATTTTAACATTAACACGTGATTTCTTAAGTTATGCATATGCGTTTTAAAGTACACGCGGTATGTTGGTATTTTAACACTAAAGAATCATAAAGTTAGGTAAGAGGAGACGTAAAGTTTGGTGTTTTAGTGAGACACATGAAGTTTTTAAGTTAAACACGTGAGATTCAGTTTTTAAGTCGTGAATAATACTTAGGCGTTTTAAGGTTATAAATCAGAATATCCCTAGGATATTAATATTAAAAACCTAAGATTATATAAATGGATTTAACAATTGAATGTTTCAATGTTTTATATTTGAATCATTCTTAAGCGATCGTGCAAAGACATGATTATGCGTTTATAGGTAAAACGTGAATACGATCGTGAACTTTGAAGATTTTAAAAAAGAATGATTGGATCGTTAAAATTTCAGAATAATCCAAAAAAAAGAAGAAGAATGATGCAGACAAGAAATGCATGTTCTGTATCGAATGTGGGATGTATTAGAAGTTGTTAAATATTTCAATGATACATTCAAAGGTTTTTATGGACAAAGTGGAAAATATGGAAGAAGTGTATTTCACTCTATAAATACACTTGAAAATCTGAAAAATTGCAATGCATTCATAAGGCATTCATAATGTAAATACATTCTAAGGAGCCATAAAGAGAAGAGTGTGTTTTAAAGATAAAGTTCAATTTTTGAAAATCAAGATCAAGTTCAACTTAAAGTAAATGTTTAAAGTTTTAAAGCTTGAGATTGAAGTTACCTTGAGGTTGAAATTTGTCAATAAAAATTCAACACTTTTTATATGCTAAATAGTTAAATTTTGTAAAGAGGAAAAATTGTATTTTAATCATGTAAAAAAATTGTTGTATTAATGAAATAAAATTATTTCCTCTTATTCTTTTTAAGTGAATCTGAAATTTTTTGTAGCGTTATAAAAGAAATTATTGACATCAGAGGTTAAAAGGGAAAAAAAAGTTTATCATTTTTTGTAATATTGTAAGATTTATTGTAAAATTGTAAAAGATGATAAATTTTTTTAAAAAATACGGTAATATTGTAAAAAATGTTGTCATTATAACGTAAAAAATAATAAAAATTTCTTAAAAAAAGTGGTAACATTGTAAAAAATGTTAACAACAAAGTTTGAAAGTCTAAAATAAAAGTTCTATCACTTTTTGTAATATTGTAAAAAAATATTATAATGTTATAAATATTGATAATATATATTTTTTTTAAAAGTGTAACATTGTGTAAAATATTAGTATGTTACGAAAAAGTTAATAATTTTTTGTAATGGTAAACAATAACATCGAAGTTTGAAATAAAAGAAAGTTACCCATCTTTGGGAGCCAGTTCATAGAAAAAGATGCTCGAAATAATTAATGCAGATGACGTACTTTCGAAGGCTAGAGCTGAAGAATGCAAAGTACGGGCCGTACGGCTCTAACTATTTCAGCTGTTATCCCATTCTTTTCTGTAATCAGATTACTTTTTGTAATTCCTTTAGAGGTATATTCTAGGTATCTTTTTTTTTTCTTTGATTATCTTTTGGTTAAAATCGTTGACATCAAGTGACATATCTGTCGTTGAATTAATCTTCTTGATCTATTAATTTTACCTTTTTTTTAATGGCCAACCTTACTTCCACTCCTACGGCATCAACGAATTATTGGATCAATTTTGTTGATGTTCCTAACAACAACTAGCTTGTTGTTGACTTTGTCAGCTTTTATTTGTAATTTTTTGTTCATTTATTGGCATGTAATTTAAACTTTAATTTTTTGATACTACTTTTGTAATTTAACTTTTCTCTCGATAATTTATGATTTCTCAAAGAAAAATCCTTTATCTTGGTACAATCTTGAAAAAAAAAGAAACAGTACGATGCATGCGATGGCAAAAGAAGAAGAAAAAGTGATAGAATCAGAGCGTGCGATCTGCGATGGCAGTGACGTCGATGGTAACGCGGCATCGTGCCATTATCTGCTTTTTTTGACTTATAATTTTTAGAAATATTTTTGATATTTATATTTATTTAATTTATTTTTTATTAAAATTATTTTTTCTACTTTTTTATTTTAAATTATTCATCTAAAAATTACTTTTTTTCGGTTAACTACTAAAGACAAAAAGTAACGTTACATTTAGAAATAATTTTTTCAACTCCAAAAACGGTAAAAAATGATTTTTGTATTGTAGACTTTCTAATATCGATGGTCGAATGATATTAATATTAATATTTTATTTTTTAATATTGATATGATTAGATGTTAATGTTAAAATTATATTTTTAGATATTGATATAATTAGATGTTAATATTGAAATTATATTTTTTAATATTAATGTGATTAAATATTAATATTAAAATTATATTTTTTAATATCAAATAATTAGATATTACGATAAGATTAATATAAAAAAATTGTCTCGAGAATCAAACTGTATCATCGTAGATTTGGAAGTAATTTTGTAAATTTAAAAGTGATTTTTTAAACGAAGGCTAATATTTATAAACAAAACCAGAGACTTATGTAGAAAACGTCACGGGTCCCCTTTTTTCTTTTTCTTTTTTTTGCTTTTGTATTCGGATTTCTTTTCTCCTTTGCTGTCGCTTTGGACTTTGGGGTTGATGGCGATCAAACCTTCATTTGAAAGGGCGAGCTAGACACGCGTGAAAGCGTGGTTGGTCCATGCGAATCAAACCTTCATTTATTTACCATTTATTTTCGAAGAGAGGAAGATGACGTACATCTCGTGTAGAAGGATTGAAGGAAGGAAGGAAGGACGGACGGAAAGCTGTAGCGCATTTGTAATCCATGTGCTTTGCATTTATTATTTTTTAATTTCACAAATGGCATTTGGGAGTGAAAAAATTAAAAGTGATAGGCAGTCATTCTCAGGAAGAGAGGCTATATAATATGCTCTTCCTCGGCTTTGGGATGACACCACTCGTCATCGTCGCTCGTTCTCCTACGCCCAGACTGATCGGCTCAACTCAAGCATCATCGTCCCTTCCGTTGTCACCTAATGGAGGGGAAAGGCGTCACCTCTTCCAGAACTTGCTTTAATTTACTCAACACCTTGGCAGGTATTACAGATTTCAGTCCTTTAATTTCTTCCATTCACGTATGCAGTCATGGCCTGGACTTGTAATGTTGTGTTGTCGGGCACTTGAATCTCATGTGGTTTTTTTTAAAAAAATTTACTAAAACCCCGATCCATATAAGGAACAGGGTCCTAAAAGATAAATATATCACGACTAAAATGGCCAAAAGAGGGAAATAGGAACATCTAAAGATAACAACAAAGCAAGATGTAAAAGTAGATCAAAAATTACTTTTTTTATTTTGGTTTACATATTTCGTTTCGATTTTTGATTTTCCTTTTCGTCTAAATTTTTTATTTTCATTTTCACATTTCCTTTCGTTACTAACATTAAACAGAAATTAAATATTTGTAAAATTGTTAAAATAAAAAATTAAATTTTTTATTTACACTATAAAAGTTTTATTATTATTATTATTATTTATATTTATTTATTTTTCGTTTTCTTTTTTTTTGCCCCTTCTTCTCGCACCGACGAATGTTGTCGGCCAATTCTTCCCATGTCAATCAGAATGGTGACGAAAGGGCTCAGACAAGTTGTTGGCGACGACAACGGACGAATCTTAGTGCATCGAGGAGGAACGACGACGAGAGCGTTCGAAGCTATGATATCTCGTAGATTTAATTTTATTAAAATTAATTTATCATTGAAAAAGAACTTACAAGTAATATAAATATCTCAATTTTTATTTTTATTTTAATGTTAGACTATTTTTTCTAACAAACCTTGTGAAAAACGAAGCTCAATGAGGATCGTCAATGATCAAGGGAGAAGAAAGATGCCAAAAAGCTCAATGCTAGGGATGGAGTGGCATCGGGGAGAAGGAAGTTTGACTGCAGGCTTCGCTATGAAGTACTGGATCGATGTTAGGAAGCTTTGTTGATGCTAAAGGTGGTATATCATCGAAGGGAGGAAGATTCCAACGATAAGATTGAGACTCCGATAATGGATGATTCTGATAAAGATTTTGTGAGATTTTACCTATTTCTCTACGCAAATCCTTTCTCTTTTATACAAGGAAGTATCACTACTTCCACTCTCTCTACCTCAACGATTCCCTCTACACCATTTTGCCCATTATTCCACGTTCCATGTTCAAGGACGTGCGAAAAATGACTTTTGTAGCCACTTTCCTCTACAAGCTTGACTGCCTAATGTCAATTATTTTTCGTTTTCGCATTTCACTGTCACACGTAAACCCTTCCTAACCTTTTAAGTAGTATTAAGACAGAAGCACAGCATCAAAGCATGTGGTTAACATGCACGTGTGTCATCGGTTGTGGGTACGTAGTTGCATCATATGGATGGTTTTTTTTTTCTCTTCTTGAAATGTCTACGAGAAGAATTATTAACTGTATAACCTGATTGAATCTTACATTTTAAATAATAAAAGTAATGGTAATGTTTCACTGTCCATTTAAATTATATTTTCAGGGCTTGGTATATTATCGGTTTCACACGGGCTTGCATCGGGAGGATGGTCGATGCTGGCACTGTTCCTCCTCGTCGCCATCGTCTGCTGCTACACCAGCGTCCTGCTGCAGCGCTGCATGGATGCCAACTCCTTCGTGAACAGCTACCCAGACATAGGGGAGTTGGCCTTTGGCCGTAAGGGAAGGATCACGGTCGCCACCTTCATGTACGTCGAGCTCTACGTGGTGGCCGTCGAGTTCCTGGTGCTGGTGGGGGACCACATGATCAAGCTCTTCCCCTTTGACGGGTTGAAACTGCTGGGGCTGAGCATCGGCGGAAAGTACGTGTTTGTGGTGCTTGCCACCCTCATCGTTCTGCCCACCACATGGCTGAGGAACCTGGGCGTGCTCGCCTACGTCTCCCTCGGTGGGGTGTTGGCGTCTTCGATACTGGTGGGTTGCATCGCTTGGTCTGGCGCCGTCGATGGTGTTGGGTTTCATGAGAAAGGGAGGGTGGTACACTGGGCCGGAATCCCGACTGCAGTCAGCCTGTTCCTCTTCTGCTTCAGCGGCCACGCGGTGTTCCCTACCATATACGCCTCCATGAGAAACAAGACCCAGTTCTACCCGGTAGTAATCAACATATATGATCTTCTCTATGTTTAGAAAATAATGCATAACTAGAAATCGATCGATGCAGGTATTGGTGATCTGCTTTTCCTTGAGCACGCTTTACTTTGTATCGGCGGCGGTGATGGGCTACCTGATGTTCGGAGATGAAGTGAAAGCAGAGGTGACCTTGAACCTTCCGACGGAGAAGTTCAACTCCAAGCTTGCCGTCTACACCATGGTACTGTCCCCGCTGACGAAGTACGCGTTGCTGATCTTACCGATGGTGGAAGGGTTGGAGGACGCCTTCCAAGTCTCCAAGAGTAGGCTGATAAGCCTGCTACTCAGCACGCTGGTGGTGGGCAGCACCATGGTGGTGGCCTTGGCAGTGCCCTTCTTCGGGCACTTGGTGGCGCTCACGGGGTCGTTGTTGAGCACCACGACGTCGGTGTTGCTGCCCTGTGTCTGCTACCTCAAGATCTTCAAGTCCTCGGCGAAGCCGGGATTGGAGAAGCTCGTCGTTATTTCCATCATCATAGCCGGCGCTTGCATTGTACCCGTCGGAACGTACATTTCTTTCAAGAAGATAATTACCAGCTTCTAATCAATCGATCTAGATGAATGTGAGATGACTAGTTATCTATTTAGTTTTATAATAATTGTTATTAATTATATATGCTAATTAATGATGAAATTCTCAACTATTATCATAAATCGTTATTGTTGTTGATTGCATCTATCGATTTTATGGATCAATTCTATATGTACGTACCTACCACTGGTATGCACTACTGGTAGAATTTATACAAAAGAATTAAAGACGTCATAGAATCGTCAAGCATTGTTGATGTTAGATTGTTTATTACATGCGATTAGATTCTCGATCCCATAACATCATTTCTATAGTGATCGATCTTTGGGTTCATTTCTGTAATAGCTTGTTAGAGCTCATGTTGTTCGTTGTTTGTGTACGTATTATCATATGCATTATATATATATTGATCACCCTTTATAATTCGCCTCCGGCACCGTTGTTAGAGCCCCCTCCACCATCTCCCTCCCTTAACTTCTCTCTTCCCGGCCACCTCGTTTAACATAAGCCAACACTTCCGTAACCCCATGGACTATTAACGTGTATTTCAGTTATGCTGTTAAAGTTGTTACAGCATTTTATTTTTCTTATCTATACATAAGAACTGTATATATATTGTAGAGTAATACAAGGTTTTGTATTTTCTCCCACATCTCTCTCTTCTTCCTCCTTCTTGCCTCCACTGCTCTCTCTATCTTGGTATCAGGTCATGTCTCAAGGCTCGGGTGTCGGCACCAGTGAGGAGCCTTCTGGCGTCTCCTCCACTGCCCCCCGTTGGTGATTTCAAACATCACCAGTCTCATACCTGTGAAGCTCGACGACGCAAACTTTCTTCTTTGGAAAGCTTTGTTCAAACCCATTCTTCGCAGTCACCGGCTTCTTGGACATGTTGATGGCTCGATCGCCTCTCATCTCGCTGACTCTACTGATTTTTTGGCTTGGTTCGAGCGCGATCAGATGGTCCTCACCTGGATCAACGCCACCCTGAACCTCTCCGCGCTTCTATACGTAATCGGTGCCAATACTGCAAAACAAGCTTGGGATGCCCTGTTTCGCCGGTTTGGGTCGTCCACTCCGGCGCACCTCATGTCCCTCCGCCGGCGGCTTCTCAACATCAAGAAAGGAGGTAAATCTATGCAATCTTACCTCCAAGAGTTCAAGACCATCGTCGATCAACTCCTTGCTTGTGGAACGATCGTTAGCGACGATGAGCTTCAAATGCATATCTTAAACGGATTGCCATCTTCGTTTCATCCGTTCGCCTCCTCCATCCGAGCTCTAGGCAATCCCATCTCTCTTGCCGAGTTCCATTCTCTCCTCATCTGCGAAGAGATCTCCATTGCCGAATCGTCCTCCGGAGCTGCAGATCCGAGCTTCGTCGCTTTTGCCGCCTTTGCAAACCCTCGTTCGGGCGGAAGACGGAGTGGACGATTGGGAGGTCGAGGATTTGGGGAAAATCGTCCTCCAGTTCAGCCTAGCTTGGTTCAGCCTGTAAAAACACCGACCGGTCAGCCCACCTTCCAGATTTGCAATAAACAAGGCCATATTGCCTCAGACTGTTTCAATCGATTAAATCTTGCCTTCTTGGAAAATAACCACCCGAAAGATTACAAGCTATGGCTGCTGTCTAACTTTTCAAAAAAATTTGTAGATGATTTAGTTTGATACGTTGATTTCGGTGGTATCAATCATATCACACTGGTGGTAACATGTAAAATTTAATATCGTATAATGGTAATAATATGGTCAGGTGAGCAACAATCAAGGTTTGAATTCAATAGACTCTTCTTTAGTTACAAATGGAAATTATTATTTTTGATTAAATGACATTTTATATTGTCCTAAAGCTCAACATAATTTACTTTTATTAAATCCTTTTCTAAAGATAATGTTTGTCGATTTAATTTTGATGATAATAGTTTTTATATTAAGGACAAAGCCACTTGCAAAATACTACACAAGAGTCAAACTGATGGCACGCTTTATCCCATCCATTTGTCTCAGGCTAGATTGAAAGCTTTTGGAGCAAGAAAATTAGCGTGTGACCTTACTCATCATAAATTGGGTCACCCTTCTCATCATATTTAGAAGCTTATGACATCATCTTTGCATTTAAATCATATGAATAATTTTGTTTGTTCTACATGTCAAAAATGTAAAAATCATAAACTTTTGCTTTCTTTATCTACTTCTTCAACTACTGACATCTTTGATCTTGTTTATTTTGATATTTGGGGTCTTGCTCCATGTTCTTTTGTTTCTAGTTTTAAATTTTACGTTGTTATAGTTGATGATTTTAGTAGATGTACTTGGATTTTTCCTTTATATTATAAATCAGAATTTAGTGATATTTTTATTCAATTCCAATCTCTTGTTGAAAATTTCTTCAACAAGAAAATTAAAGTTTTAAGGATTGATGGTGGTGGTGAATTTGTAAATAAAATCTTAGACACTCATTTAAAAACTCATGGTGTTTTACATCAATTATCTTGCCCTTATGAGCAAAATGGTGTCGTTGAACGAAAACACCATCATATCCTTGAAATCGGTCTTTCTCTATTGAATTTTGCTAATTTACCTCATGAATTTTGGATTAAAGCCTTTCACATTGCCACTTATCTTTTTAATCGTATGCATATTGTTTCCAATTGTACTCCGTATGAATTATTGTTTTCCTCTAAACCTGATCTTACTCATTTGCACTCATTTGGTTGTTTATGTTATCCTTGGTTAAAACCTTACACTTCAAATAAACTTGAACCTAAATCAAATGAATGCATTTTTATTGGTTATAGCACTTATAACAAGGGATTTAAATGCTATAACCCTATTAATAAGAAAGTGATGACATTTTCCCATACTATGATTTAATTCAAAAGAATGATACAAACATTACTAATGATTTGCTTGAGCCTTGGTTGTCCATATCCAACAGCACTATCAAGCTTCTGCCTGTTGTATGCACTCCCACTACTGCAGACAAACATTTTGACACTCATCAACACCTCGATGATCTTTGTCAAAATGTCAATACTTATCCTGTTGATCATCAGGATAACAATCAACTTGATGTTGCTGAAATAGATGTCAACCATGAACAAGAGAGCTCCAGTCATGACAACATTCCACGACTTCTCAAGCTATCACCATCTCTCAAAACATTCATCTCATGCAGACGAGGTCCAAGTTGGGCATTTCCAAAAAGAAACTGCTTGTGTCCAAGTATGCTACAATACCCTTATTAGGTAATAATATAGAACCAAGCTCATTCACTCAAGCACAAAAACATCAAACTTGGAGAAACACCTTGGATCAAGAGTTTGCATCTCTTCAACAACAACACACGTGGGACCTCGTCCCATGTTAGTTTGATATGAACATAATTGAGTGCAAGTGGGTTTACAAGCTGAAGAAAAACACAGATGATACAGTTACAGGACAAGCCTGGTAGCTAAAGGATACTTACAACAATCTGGAGTCAATCTTTTTGAGACCTTCAATCCTATCATCAAACATACTACAATTCGCGCTATTCTCTCCATTGCGGTCAACAAGGGGTGGGCTCTTCGACAACTTGATGTTGAATGTGTCTTTCTTCACAGTAAATTAAAAGAATCAATCTACATGCATCAACCACCCGGCTACAAAGATAAGCTTCACCCTAGCTATATATGTAAAATGAACAAAGCAATCTATGAGCTACGTCAAGCACCACGTATGTGGTATGAGGAGTTTACTTTAGTTTTATATGATACAAGTTTTGTTATGTCCATCTCTGATCGTCTCTTTTTGTCTACAATCACGGTAATATCCTCACTTATCTTCTTTTATATATTGACAACATGCTTATTACAGGTTCTGATTTAACTTTCATTAATCACATAATATCCATATTATCACAACATTTTATTGTTAAAGACTTAGAAGACTTATCTTACTTTCTTGGGATATCTATCTCCAAAGTCAACAATTCTTTATTCCTAAATCAATCTCATTACATCAAAAACATTTTATGCAGGACAAACCTAATAGATTGCAAACTAGTTGGCTCTCTTGTCGTCTCTACAAAACTTGACAAATATGATAGCGGCATCCTAGATGATTTCACTGAATACAAGCATATCGTCAGTGCACTTCAATACGTGACACTAACTCGACCCAACATTGCATTCAACATCAACCAAGTCAACCAATTTTTACAAAGTCCAACTTCAACTCACATAGTTGTCATTAAATGAATTCTTCGTGAAAGGAACAATTAATGACTCTTTAATTTACTATCCTAGTTCTTTACACATTACTGAATTTATTGATACTCATTATTCAGGGCTACTTGGTCCACTAAATATAACAGCTTTTAGTGATGCAGACTATATAGGGTCACCATTTGATCAATGCTCCTTTGGTGGCTATTGCATCTTCCTTAGACAAAATCCAATCTTATGGTGTGCTAAGAAGCAAGCCAACGTGTCACATTCATCCACATGGTGAGCTCCATGTTCTGATAATCACGTTGCCTCGTCTCCTCTGGGACAACTCCTTCGCCATTGCACTTATTTCAAATCTAGTCTTCCACGCATGAACCAAACATATTGAAGTTGACTTCCACTTCATTTGTGAGAAAGTCCTCGCCAAACACCTACTTGTAGAATATGTCTCTACCATAGATCAAGTCACTAACATATTCACCAAAGGCATCTACCCCAATTGATTGCAGTATTTGAAATCCAAACTCAACATTCAACCCTATGTTGAGTTTGCGGTAGGATATTAACATGTATTTCAGTTATGCTATTAAAGTTGTTATAGCATTTTGTTTTTCTTATCTATACATAAGAATTGTATATATATTATAACCATACTAAGGAGTAATACAAGGTTTTGTATTTTCTCCCACATCTCTCTCTCTTCTTCCTCCTTCTTGCTTCCACTGCTCTCTCTATCGACTTGCAGTACGTAGTGTTGGAAACATTAGTTTCAAGTTCTTCTGTTTTCATATAATCTTCAAAAGATCCTTACCATGGATCTGCCCAATCCTGTTCTTCCCACCGGCAACCTAAATCTTCACTATTCTACTTGGTTCCTAGCTGCTTAGTTACTCTTTAGTTGGATCATGGCCACCATGAGCACTCCAGTGCAAGCCATCTCAAGTTTAGTAAGTTAATTAAGCACTTAACAATTTACCTTTCTCTGAGAAACCACCATGTCCCATTTTGTAAACTAGGCCTAGTTTCAACCGTTTGTAGCCCACCCCCGTTAAAACCACCAGATCCCATTTTGTAAACTAGGCCCAGTCTTGACCGCTTGCAGCCCACCCCCATTTGTAACCCCGGCCAGCCTAGGTTACAAGCCTAATTACCCACATCCTAATTTAGGGAGGGTTTGTGTCCTTTGAGAATTAATGAAAAAGAAAGTTTGAAAAAAAAAATATTGTTAAAATATTAAAAATTTAAAATATTTTTAATTTAAAAAAAATTAAATATAAATTTTCATAACATTTACAAATGGTCTAATAAAATTTTTTATTTTCATATTTTTAACATTTCATTAATTTTCAGAATTTCAGAATTTAGCTTTTAAGGGTCCGTTTGTGTAAATCTAAGAAATGAAAATTTTAAAAATAGAAACCAAAAAAGAAAAAGAAAAATTAGGAAATGGAAAAATTTTTAGGATGTGCATGTTGTAGAAAATTAATTTTTAAAAAATTATAAATATTATTTATTTTAACATTTCAAATATAATTCACATTTTATATATAGTCATAAGTTTAATGAGGGTTAAAAGAAGTTAGACAAGATGTACAATGTCAAATAAGTGCATCGTGACAAAATTTCTATCAATTGTAAGAATTTTCTTAACTCAATAAGTGAAAAATGGCGCAAAAACTCTATACTTATAGTGATGGAAAAATTTACATTTTTTTCACATTTTCTACTAGGATGCATAAACAACTGAAAATCAAAAAAAAAAAATTCAAAATTTTCCTTTTTACCATATTTCTAGGGAGTACAAACCCCCTTCTAAAGGACTCTTTTTTCTTGAGTTTTCTTACAATTTTTCTGTGATAATATGTTGTGTCTACCTGGATTCAAATTGTTGTTTCATTCTATTTTGGTTAATATATTTTAAATATATTATGTCTTTCTAAGTCCTTTAATTTAATATTGCAAATGCATTTTTTATCCTTGTTAACTTAAATAATACTAGCTTTTAATTATATCTAAAGCCACATTAAATGTGCATCGAGAAACTAGCAGCTACTAGTGGAGAAGATTAGGTTTTTTTTGTTGAGAAGATTAAGTTTAAGGTTTAAGGTTAAAGAAGTGGTTACTAGTGGAGAAGAATAGGTGAAGCTAGATGAGAGGAGAATAACAGAAGAGAATACTATATGTTTCTAAATCACACCCCATTTAAGATGAGATTGTCATAATCTAAGGTATTTTTAATGTGCATTATGAAAATGGTCCACAATTGAAGATTAAATTAAAAGCCATGGATTCTACGTGCAATGCTTTGGCATGGAAGGTTAATTCATGACATGCAACTAAACAAGTAAAGATTGAGATGAGAGCATGCAGGGATGAGATATGTCATGGAGAAAAATGTTGAAATGGGCATGTAGATGAGCACAATTAAGCATGTGGAGATGTATGTGATCATGTGCTTATTCATGTGCCTTAATTAGTATATGATGATGCCTCCTCATGAAGGTCATACGGGTAAGTATGAGTTCATTTGAGAGCTACGTGGAAGTGTATGAATTGAACACATGAGAAAATGTGAATGTGTTGTGAATACACACATAGGTGAGCCACATGAATGTGCAAAGATGTTACAATGAGTGCGGTCAAGGTGGGCTAAGATATAGATCTATATAGATGAGAATGAAAGTGAAGTGATATGTATATATGTGACATGAAATAGACTATCAATATGTGCTAAGTGTGCATCAAATGTATGAAAACAAAGTAAACCAAAGGATGATCTAATCTACGTGAGTGCAAGCGAATTGGGAAGTGGGAAGATATGTATTACCTTATAAGGTAACCGAAAATTAATCGTGATTATGTGAATGCATGAAATAAACCATATAAACATGGAGACATGGAATGAGACGTGAGCATATGGATGCATGAAATATATAACCACTACAGGAAAAATGATTTTTTGTGATGGCTAAAATCGTCTCAAAAATCTGAAAAATCGTCACAAATAATGTATTTACGATGAATTTTGTGACGATTACAAACCGTAGCAATGGAGGTAATTACAAATACTTTGTGACGATTTAAAAAACCCGAAGTAACCATCACAAATGGTCATTTAAATTATTTTTTTTTAAAAAAATATATTTTGTGATGACCAATAAAGCCGTCACAACGGCCATTACAAATAATATTAAAAAATAAAAATAATAAAAATATCACTAGACAGACAATAGCGAGTCATTCTTCAGTTCACTGTGTGAAGTAACAATATAAGCAATTATATTCAGCTGGAAATATGTAGATTACAAATGCAAGATTGTTTCTAACCTTGTACAGAAAGAGTATTTATATTCAAAAAGGGAGATGATCCAAGATAGAAATGAATACTAATAGATCCCTACAAATGTGACAAGCCTACAATGGATCTGTTGTTCCAAACTAGGAGCTTCAAATGGGGACATATATCCACATTAGTAAAATCATTCAAATAACTTGACAAGTCACAAATGCATTAGAAAATTCAAAAAAAAAAAGATATCAAATACAAAATCATGGTTTTCAATCCATTATAATGATCCCTTTTGTTACAACTTACAAGAACCAGAAATAAAGTAAAGTAGCAAACTATTAGTCAATAGTAAGATATGCTAAATATTGAAGAAAGAATATACAATAGTCATTGCCAACCTTTTTCCTCAGTCGACTTTTCCTTGCTGTTTCACGATTCTGTGCAAGTCTTCTAAGTGTCTATAGGTAACAGAGTTTAGATGCATTGCCAACCATTTTCACTATCAATAACGAGAAAACATTCCAAAACTATGATAGAGTCAATGCTCATGACATTTGAGTTAATTGATCACATTTTGGTCTCCAATTCTTTCCTTTGATTTATCACTAGAATCAGAAGCTGCCAAAGAAGAACAATTCCAGCTTCCAACTGATAATAGAGAACAAAAAGACTGTGTCATTATTTATCACCAGTGTTTGAACACCAAATACAATTTGAAACTACATCCATGTTTATAAATTTAAGATTATCCATAAATTTTGGTTGTTTAATGAACCGTAAATAAAATTATTCTAACTGCAGATGGAAACATGAATAAGTTACACTACTTATAAGGTGGATAATTTGCCTTCTAATTGCAACCGAAACCCGGGATTTACATGGCAAATACTGCTAGGAACTATGGAGTGTGTTGAGATAATGAAGTTAGAGTTCAAGAATTTAATGCTTCAACATATCAATTCTAGTCACAGATCTTCCAAATATTACTAGGAACTAGGTCATGCAATTTGGAATGAATTAGCAATGAAAATAACTATATATATCATAACAGCATAAGAACTAGAATTACAAATCATCAAAACGGTTATGCATGTATATTTGGAAGATCTGTGATGAATCTTATTCCCCAACATCTTTATACTAATCTCATGGTCCGCACCAAGGTAGTACTTGTGAATCATTTTCCTCTTTTCAAATCAAACTATCCTAGCTTCTGAT
>JAMKPZ010003987.1:0-20102 GCA_024699675.1 Amphibolis antarctica | reverse complement strand
GCTATGGCAACTTACCTTGTCTTGTATTGATTAAGTGGACCTTTTGTTGAATTTGTTTAATTAAATATATGCTTTTAAGGTTTTAAATGTTTTAACTTGTAAGAAAACCCAAATAGAAATTTTTTTGATGGAGTGATACTAAAGTATATATAATTATTGAAATATATATGTACATGTATTTATGAAATATAGATATTAATGTTATTAAACCTCATATTTTGATCGTACCTTAGGCTTACTATGTACTTGAATGCTATTTAAAAAAAAATAAAGTTAATACTATACATATTCATTATTAAATATGTATAAATATATGATATATACCTTATGATACAAAAATTAATATTTGTATGGACGCCTGGGCATTTGACTAGGCACTCTAGCTCACCCATCTATATATGTGTGTGTGGATGTGTGCATGTGCGCAGGAGAGTGATCAGTTGTGAATAACCACAATTGATCACTCCCTCACAACCATGTTGTCATCCCATCGGTAAATGGGTGGCCCACATGGTTGAGTGGAGCTAATGTATGGTTAACCACATGAAAAATTCTTGCACGAAAAAATATTAAATAGAAACATTGAAAACAAATATCTAATTAAATGGATTTGCAGAAGATCTGCTTAATTAATGCAAGGTGTGGTGGGTCTCTAATGTGTGGTTCTCACATCTTGGCAACTGCCTTAACGAGTATTCCTTCAATTTATGCTTAATATTTATTTTGACAAATTGGTTCAAAGAGTTTCTAGCAACATATAAATGGTCTTTGTTAATACAGGACTAATCTGTCTATAAGTGGGAATACCTTTTTTATATTGTTCAGAAATTCGTGAATAAATGTTTTTAATTACATGTTTGGGATAAGTCTGTTTCGTTTCATTGTGGGAATTCTTCTATAGATAATGCTAATGAAAAGTATTTTAAAAAAAAATTGACGATTTTTTAGTTTGAGGCCTGATCTTTTCTTTCAAATTCACAGAAGATTTCCTTCACTGATCGACAGACCTCAAGTACACGTCACCGTAGAGGTAATTTTCATCATGATTGGAATGAACACGATGACCGAGGTGGGAATTGGAGTAGCTCAAAGTCTAGATATGGTGGTCGTGGTCATAGTCGTAACCAATTTGACAGATCTTACTCAAGATTTAATCAGTCGTCCTCTTTCGATAACAAAGCTGACAGACCATCGAACTCTCACAGGCATGGGAGAATGCCTTCCTACCAAACTGACAACAGCTCTTTTGGTTCTCAACGATCCAATGATGGTTTTTCGCCAAATGCAGCACATGGCATGCGCTTATTGCCTGCTCTCAACCCAAATTGCGTCCCCAGAACAGATCCTGCATCTTCTCCTCCAGTAACGTTTTATCCTCCCATTGCAGGAGATGCGTCTACCGAGCAGGTTGGAAATGATGTGCCATGGTCTACTAATGACGATAGCAAAACAGTGGGAATGCCTAGTCAGAGACATGAAAAATAAGAAGGTTGCTCACACCACAAGATTTAACACCTCGCCCAGGACCGTTGGTAATGTCAGTATGCATCATCAGTGCTTGAAAGTAGCATCAAAAGTGAGAACACGATATGGATGCCTGTGGTTGAGGTTCTTGCAGGTGTCTGTTACTTGGCCAGTTTGTTTCACAGATACACCACCTTTCTAAGTGAGAGCTCAAGGTAAAAGGTTGCTGATCTGAATGTTGCTAGTTTGAATTCTAAGAAAGCCTTCCTGTTTATGGAGGTAAGACTGTATACAATTGAAATCCATCGAGATCCCACATTTGTTGCATCTGTGAATAATGGCAGTGATGGATTCTTCCCAAGTTACGACTACATATTCTGGAATTTCACCAGTGCTCTCCGGATTGGTGCCATCTTTATCATGCATTTCAACATCCTTCTGGCATTCATGACGTCCTAGAGACGAGTTTTCATCGCACAGCCTTCAGGATACCAAAAATTCCTCTTCGGGCATGATGCTCGGGTGAGGAGCAATGGTGCATCACCCCACATTGTCGCCGTGATGATCATCACCTCAACCATGTGAAATCCCATGGTCTCTCTCCTGTTTACCACATGGCTTCGATTGATGTACCTTTGCAGGCATTTGAATCATGAAATCGCTTGGCGAATAAAAAGGAATTCTGAAAAGTTCTCTTTTTTAGGTTTTACGCTGTAATCAGAAATCGCTTTTTGCGTTCGTTCCTGCTCTCCTAAGAGGTCCTTGCTTGTCTTGAGCTTTATTTGAGTTTTTCCAAGAGGTCCTTGCATTCATTCGCTTGCATGAGTTTTCACTTCGCATTGGTTTAAAGCTTTGTTTCTAATTCTTGGTCCCAGTCTAAAATAAGTGCGCTGACATCCGAGTAAATGTCATCCAGGATTGATCAATAGTGTTCTTGCATGGTTCTGAAAATTGTGCTTGTATTGTTACGCTGTTCTTGCCAATATTCTTGAACTGTCACTCACATCTTCTGAAATTGAACTGTTCTTGCAGAAAAAGTGAATGAAGCTGAAAGCTGAAATGTACATCCGGACAAGCTGTTGAGTTCCACTGAAATTTAAGAACACGCTTGTCGCATAAAGTTACATTGGCAGTTGAGTTTGGTTGAACTGCTGGACCCCTTTAAAATCACACCATGCCTGGTTCTGTATAGCTTCAAACTTATGCTATTGCGTTAAAAATTCTCACACCACACCTCCCATAGATGTATAAATAAAAAAACGAAAATATGCATATGTTGGTATTTACTGTTTTAATGCTGCAGGTGTCAGCTCATAGAATGGTGATTTATAAGTTCGACGTCTTTTCTCTGCTACGTTCATGCGAATGTTACATTACATATGACAACTTAAAAAATAAGGACCTATAGCTTTAAAGCAGTGAATGCGTACTAGGGTTTTGGACCGATAAGAAAACATAAAATGGAGGTAAAAGACAACTTATGAAGGAAGGTTGTTGATGGATTGAGAATTCCATTTTGATTGTTGTGTCTTAGATTTCTGTTTTACCTTAATATATAGAAACAATTCTTTCATATTTATAACATGAGCATTTAATTTCTTTTTATGCCTTTGCTCTAATATACTTCCTCAATTTGGTGATAAAAATCGATCAATATATTTGATTGATTTAATTTCTCTAGAATATTTGAAGAGTTTATGGCCATATACTAACAACATAAAAGATTTACACCAAAATTAAAGTGAAACTGATGACTCGTTTGTTTGCGTAAGCATGTCGAGCACACAATGCTAGGGGTGTTTGAAATCGGCTCCTGCAAGACTTGTTACATATTTAATGTAGGATATAAGAGAATAAGGTATATGAATTTACGTATTTATCCTTAAATGTATTGATTTATTACAAATACATAAATTAATTAGAAAAAGTACATAAATATTAATTTATATTTGATACATAGATATATATATATATAAATACATATAAGATGACAAATATATATAAATATATATTTCATACTTTCAGCTCTACAGAGGATGCTGTTAGCTCTATAATCTATTAATCTTGTACTTTCAAAACTCTTATAGATTTAAAAAATCATTTTTATTTAAGTGTCAACAAATTTTTTTTGTAAATTTTAACCATTGATTTTAAATAAAAATATTACTAAATATAAATTAAAATAAATTAAAAGCTCAATACATAACAAATCAGTTAATGAATTAATTAATTAAATTTTAGTTTTTCAACAAATAAATGAAAATAAAAGGTGACCTTTAGGAAAATTCCTAAAACCTCTCTTGGGGCATTTTTTTTTAAAAAACATAAACAATGGTACACTTTTTTTTTCAGTTTTAATGTCAGATAAAATTGAAATTGAAATTAATTTCGTAAATGAAATTTGAATTGTATAATAATTAAGTAGTCATTTAGATGATAAAAATTTATATATTAAAATTTATACAATAATAATAACAAGGTAAGTAATTTTAAAAAATTTAAAAAATTAAAATCAAAGGAAGCCAACAAAGAAAAAGAGAAACAAACAGCTAGAGGAGTCCGAAGTAGGAGAATGAGGATAGATATGTCAATTGGGTGTTGATTTGGCCTAATTTTCTTACAATCTGGTATTATTCGTGGTGTTGTGACTAGCTTGATTTTTTTTAGCCTAGACACGATCTATTTGGGTTTATACCAGTCAACCATATCATTGATCGTGCCAAACTATGACAACTTAGTTTTATTTTTTATTTTATTAAATAATTAATATTATATTAATATTATATTATTCATATAATAATAAGTTTAATATGAGATTTTAAACAACCAAATTACATATAATTTATATAACTTAAAAAATATATTATTTTGATTATTAAAATATTACAAATGTTATTTTTATACAAAATGTACAAATTACAAATGATTAAAAAAATTTAAAAAATTACATTACATAATTAATAATTAATTTACATAAAAATTACATTTACATTATTTTAATTTTAAAAAAAATTAAAAATTTACATTTACAAATTAAAATTATCAAAAACTAATTCATCCATCTAATCATTCTTGTTGATAAACTTAAATAAATTTGCAAATCATGTTATTTATGTTGTCTAAATTTGTGTCTGCCACTTTACACAATCAGACTAATACACAAAAACTTTAAAAATTGACCTACCAATCAAACTGCGTCGTTCGTATCGGGCCGGGCCAACCGTGTCGGGCCGTGGTGCCGAATACCTCTGGACGAGGGGGAAAAAATTGAGATCTTGTTCAACTTCTCTCGCGAGATCTTCACTTGAGAGAGCACTGATTTTAGGATTTTTAGTTGAGACTGAATCCAGATCGTTGTCGGGGCCGGGTGAATTCCGACGAAGTATTTTCCGGCGAGGTTGCGTTGGGGGATTTTTTTGCAAGGTACGCACGACACCAGAAGCTTGGATTTATGGTTGTCGTCATGATTTTTCTTTTTTTTAAAAAAAAAATTGATTTCAATTGGTGCAGTGTCTTCTTGTGCATAGTTGTTGAGTGGATCGGCGAGGTTGTGTGCGGGTGATCTGATGTTGGACTTGTGCTAATTTAGTCGTGATGCGTATACTCTTGGACTGGGAACGACGATGAATATCTTCCCGTTAGACGTTATGAGGTAAATTGGTGTGAACGGGGTTCCGGCGTGTAGATTTAAGGTCAGTATTGTCTTTCCGAAGAATGAGTATGACGAGCTACGGTTCGTCCAAGGGAATATCGTGGATGAATGCGTGTATGTTAGCCACTTTTGATTGTTTGTTCTCTGTTTTTTTTTTTTTTTTTCTCTTCAGGTTTGGGAGCAATTGGTTAAGGTCATGAAAAGTGCTAACTGGGAAACAATAAATGAGGATCTGCATGCTGATCATGTTTATCCAAATGATAGATCCATGGCCTCTGGTGTTATTTTGTCTCAACCTGTTAAAACCATAAAGCAGTCCACTGAAAATGTGCCTAGAACCAGTAGTCCTGACTATCCTCATGCCTTTGATAGTTATGGCTATCAACATAGGGTCTCAGATCAAACTGAAAGAAGAATTGACCGCAATGAAATCATACCAGCCAACAAGTTCCCAAAGAAGTCAAATTCTAATATTTTCCTTAGGACACATTCAAGCCCTGAGCTTACTGGTCCATCCACTGAGATTTTCTCTCATGGAAATCAAAGCATTAAGGCAGAAAACAATGAACAAAAGAACTTGGGGTCTGAATTTCCAGGACAGTCTTCAGTATTGGCTGACTCATCATTGCAACATGGTATGGGTGGAAGAGATAATGAATTTCATGTTTCTGAAACAAATACCGTCCTAGATGGATCTCCCTACGATGAAGACTCTGCATCTTTTGGAAATGAGTTTGCATCTTCAGATACAATGCAGGCACAGCACAGGATGCATCAAAATGAGCAGGATTTGATAAACATGATGACATCATCTAGCTTTCACAGTGTTAATGGATGGTTCAGCATCCTAGTAATATTTCCACTCATCCTTCAGTTATATACCCTGCTGCTGTTTTTGTTCAAAATGGCTATCCTCAGGAACGTGTTGGTGGAATGCTTCCTTCCAGTCTGATTCATCCTCCAGTGCTCATCAACTCTCTCCGGGTGTTTAATCCATGCTTCTTTTTTTTCTTGACAAAAGAAAGTAGCTGCATTAATTTTTTTAATGATATACATTGTTTGTGTTCCTTAATCATAGTTATTAAGGTGTTTGGGCAGTAATCGGGTGCCATAGGTACCTTAGGCACCCATTTAAATATTAAAATTTTTAATTTTTATGTATACATATACATATTTAATTGTATATAGTAGAATTATTATGTAATATTACTTATGCATATTTAATAGTAATTATATTTATGCATATTATACATATTTATATTTCATAAATAACATTTGAATACATTAATAATCCTAAGATAACATAAAAATATAACATGTAATATTACTAATGTGTATATTTTAATAATATACATATTTCAATATATGCATGTCTCAATAGTATTTCATCATATATGTATGTAATCCTACTTTTTAAGATGTGTGCCTAGTCACCAAGGTGTGAATTGGTCATTGCTATGGCAACTTACCTTGTCTTGTATTGATTAAGTGGACCTTTTGTTGAATTTGTTTAATTAAATATATGCTTTTAAGGTTTTAAATGTTTTAACTTGTAAGAAAACCCAAATAGAAATTTTTTTGATGGAGTGATACTAAAGTATATATAATTATTAAAATATATATGTACATGTATTTATGAAATATAGATATTAATGTTATTAAACCTCATATTTTGATCGTACCTTAGGCTTACTATGTACTTGAATGCTATTTAAAAAAAGAAGAAGTTAATACTATACATATTCATTATTAAATATGCATAAATATATGATATATACCTTATGATACAAAAATTAATATTTGTATGGACGCCTGGGCATTTGACTAGGCACTCTAGCTCACCCATCTATATATGTGTGTGGATGTGTGCACGTGCACAGGAGAGTGATCAGTTTGAATTAAAAAAAAAAAACCCACAATTGATCACTCCCTCAACCATGTGGTCACCCCATCGGGTAAATGGGTGGCCCACATGGTTGTGAGTGGAGCTAATGTATGGTTAACCACATGAAAAATTCTTGCACGAAAAATTATTAAATAGAAACATTAAAGACAAATATCTAATTAAATGGATTTGCAGAAGATCTGCTTAATTAATGCAAGGTGTGGTGGGTCTCTAATGTGTGGTTCTCACATCTTGGCAACTGCCTTAACAAGTATTCCTTCAATTTATGCTTAATATTTATTTTGACAAATTGGTTCAAAGAGTTTCTAGCAACATATAAATGGTCTTTGTTAATACAAGACTAATCTATCTATAAGTGGGAATACCTTTTTTATATTGGACTTGTGCTAATTTAGTCGTGATGCATATACTCTTGGACTGGGAACGACCATGAATATCTTCCCGTTAGACGTTATGAGGTAAATTGGTGTGAATGGGGTTCCGGCATGTAGATTTAAGGTCAGTATTGTCTTTCAGAAGAATGAGTATGACAAGCTACAGTTCGTTCAAGGGAATATCGTGGAATAATGCGTGTATGTTAGCCACTCTCGATTGTTTGTTCTCTGTTTTTTTTTTTTTTTGCCTCTTCTGGGTTGGGAGCAATTGGATGTTGCTTATGTCTCCTCTATGTGTTTCTATGTTGTAATTGCAAAACAGAAAATTTTGTAGGATGCCAAATTGCCAATCTAGGAGACCATTCTTGTTTACATCGCTCTGGAAAAAGCTTTGCTAGGTGAAACTACAACTTTCAGGTTCTACTTAAACCATTGTGATGAGAGTACTTTACCTTATATGACATGTCTAAATACTCCAAAAAAGTTTTAATTTTCTTCTCGTTGTTTCTCACTAGAAGATATCATGTTTGCATGCATGAGTTGTGGCCTGCTTCTTACACACATTTGAGCAAGAAACTTATGGTTTATACACAAAAGATGATTCTTGGATTTTTTACATGATAAGTGAACCTTCACACCTTCCAGGATAGTACCTTAATAATCTCCAAATTTTATGAAAATTTATAGGTATCTTCCTTACATACTACTCTAATCCTATAAATTTTCATAAAATTTGGAAGTCTGTATGATTGTATGGAAAAATTCTATCATCCAATAAACAACACAATAGAATGTTTTCATCCTATTATACCCTGCAAAGGTCTGTGTATAAGCATTTAATTATAAAAATAATTCGAGTCATAATTATATTTCGTAAGTTCGGCCACATGAATCTGTTTTTCATGTATTTCTATTTATAGTCAAATCTTTTGTTAAATTACATAAATTCAAATCTTCTTTCATAACTCTTAATCAAGTAGTTTTTGACCTACTTTTATTTCTTCTAGTTCCTTTTACAATAATTAATTTTCTTCTCTTGATTGGTGTATTCTTTGACTTACTAAGAATATAATCAAACCACCTAACCTAATTTTCTCTTATTTTTAATTGGTGCAACTGTGATTATCCTTTATAGTATTACTATTTATCCATTTAAGCATAAGTATCTTTGTAATATTAACTTTTTGAATATGGTTGTGCTTTGTAGCTTTACATTTTAAGACAAAATATAGTTGGAGAATAGTAGTTTTGTAGAATTTTTCTTTTAATTTTAAGGGTATCCTTCTATTACATAATACTCTATAAGTATTTTTCCACTTCAGTCATCCTACTTTAATCCTCTAAATAATCTAAATGATTTCATCATTGTTATTTTATCCTAAGTATTTAAAAGTTTTACTTTTATGAATCTAATGGTCAATTAAGGTCTGACCATTCTTTTCACTTGCACAACATCACTACCTATCATGTTGTGACTTCTACAACAACATCTAATTTCGTTAGTTTCTTTTTATTATATATCTTTTTATTTAATTTGTTATAAATTGTTTGTATATGAGTTTGCTACAAGCTAGATACTTTACTTTAAGAGTAAGTGCTAAAGAAAATAATGTATTAATGTTGTAGGTGTGTTTAGGTTTAGTCTTGTATTGGTAAAGTTGTATTTGTTTTTCTTCTATAACCTCTATATATAAAAATGTCTTCATGTTTGCTAATACATCAATTTCACTTCCACCCATTTACTATATTTCAACAATTTGTGATTTTCCAATGTAAGATTAGTTATTTTGATCTATACCTCCAACTCCTTTTGAGTTGAAAAGCTTTCAAGGTAGAAGAAGTTAAGGATAGAACAACTAGTTATGTAGGTTTGTTGGAACTCCCATACACACACAGAACTTTTGTCGTAAAAGGAGAAATATTGCAAGGAATAGGATAGAGAGAGACTTTTATTGCACTGAACGTAAAAGTACGGTAAACAAGAATCAAGTTGAGAAAACTCTCCTCTTTTTTCTTGACCTCCAAACTATGTTCAACATGGGAATACAAAATCCCTTTTATAATCATATGAGTCACCACACATCGACCCTGATGCACACAAAACCTACATACCACATGAGAATAGTATGCAGAATAATCTCCTACGAACTCATGCTCTACGGAACCATTTCCGTAAAACCCACATGAACCAGTTCTTGTGAACAAGATCTCTTGCATGAACAGGTCTTTGCCCTTGACTTTTGCATCCTTCCATTGAAGCTTCCATAATTTACTGTACAATTATACACGAACATACATTCTCAAGCTTCTTCTCAGAACCAATCAACTTTGGTACGAAACTAATCAAACGTCCGTTGTTTGCATCTCTTGGCGATTTGCAACTCTGACCACTCACCTGAGATCTCTGGTTGCACCAAATCCACCTCCTTGAATGCACTGTCAAGTTGCATAAACAGCCGCTACCCTGATATACTTATCAGTTTGGCTGAACTCACCCTTTGAATGCATTGCTACCACTACATAAAGCTGTCAACCCTGTATACTAACTGATTAGGCCACCCACTACATTGGATATACCTCAATCGTACATCAACACATTGGTAAACTGATTGGTTGCATTGAATGTTGAGCCTCCCTCCGAACACTTTTGCTACTTACCAATCAGTAGTATCAAACGATCACACTGCTCGGTACATCGATCTCACCCGATCATGCTGTATTACACTGGTATGATCGATCAGTTGCATTGAGCAGTCCCATCAGACTACTCAGATGCGATTACTAAACCACTGAACTTTGGTAGACCAAACGGTCACACCAGACTTTACCTCCGGTACGCTAGATCCACCTTTAGGTCTTCTAGCCATGCCGCTGCACTCCGATATACTGATCAATCCCACCAGTCCTGAACTTCAGTTGTGCCACTGCACTCTGGTAAACTGATCAATCACATCATGCGATCATACTGCTACACATCAATGCCCTAGACCAACCCTAGCATGCCAATCAGTCTGATTACTTGGTACCACCAAACTTTTTTGTCAATATACTGCAGTTAGCACTCAACTCCAGAACTTCCTACGGCTAACTTGTCTCACTTTCAAGGTTTCTCTCTGCACCTGTGGCCTTCTCTTACTAGTCCAGCTATGAATCATATTCCAATGCTCTTCCTCACTTGAAATCCTTTTAAGTCTTATAAGTAATTTTTTTGAATGAATGTGTATAGGCTCATTAGGATCTTTTTATTTTGATACCATGTTAAAATGTAAACATTTAGTTTAAAACTAAAAGTATGAGTGCTTGCATCTATTTATACATCAATTCATAATTTATTTTTAAATTTTCCAGTGTAGGATTATTTATTCCTACAATCTAAAATGTATCTATGCAAACTCAAGTGTTACATATACTAAATTTCTGTTTTCTAATAAGTGCCTTTAAGGGGGGCGGGGGGGTGGGTAGGGTTTGTGTCATCTAAAAAGTTTGTAAAGAAAAGTCTAAAAATAAAGGTATTTGTGCTACCTGAAAAGCTTAAAAAGGAATTTTGAATTTTATGTTGTACAAGTACATGAACTTTCTGTTGTTTCTCACCCTCTCTCCTTAGAAAGACTTTGTTCATGTTTTTCACTCTCCCATTTTTGTGACTTTCTGCCAATTCTTCGTGTTTGTGAACCTACCTGCCTACCTTCACCCTTTCCCTTGTACTTGAGATTAAAATTGATGGTGGTGTCATTGGAGAAGAAAGGGGCAAAGAATAGAAAAGAAGAAAGGAAAAAAGAAGAAGATAGAAAATAAACAAATAAAAGGAAAAGGGAAAACTAAAAAATAGAAAAAGTAAGAAAAAGAAAGAAAGAAAAAGGTAAAAAGAAAGAAAATAATAAAAAGGAGAAGAAATGGAAAATAAAAACAGTGCTTTTACCATCCATAAAATTCCTCACTTTCCTGACTTTTTTGACTTGTTGTGTACAAACAATTCTTTTTTTTATGACTTTCTTCTTTCTATTTCCTAATTTTGTTCAAGTTTCCTTTCTTTTTTTAGCACAAATAAGCCTTATGTTTTATTGAATTTAATAATGTTCTTGCAGGCTCATTTCTAAAGCAGAGTGGCACATCACAAGCTTGTGTGAATAGATATATTCGTTTGAACCGCATTTTTGATGAGCTTCTTTCTAGGAATCTGATTGTCCTATCAATATGTTATCTGAATCAATGGGAATTAGTTTTGTGTGCAATACAAGGAAATTAGGTGAATATTCTGTAGATGCAACATGTAATTTATTTGAGGATAGGTGAATATTATGTAGCAGGCTGTGCTGTGACCTCAAAGGATGCCAGTAATAGAAGGGATGTTTTGAAAATTGGAGATACCATCAAACCATAGAACGTGGTCTATAAAATATCAATGATATATGGATGCTCTGATCAGTTATTATTTGGCATTGTCTTGTAAAATTGATGTCCTACTTTGTCTATACAATTTTAGTGAATCCTTTGGTGTTGTGTGTTGGGCTGTTGATGTTAATCTGATGGTCACAGAACAACATGTATCATATGTACCTCCAGGTATCTGAACTTGTCCCTCTATAAATGAAATTGTGTTTTACTCTTGTTTTTATGATTATACATTCTTAACTCTAAATATGTAACTATTGGGCATGATTGATCCCTTTTATCTTGTACCGCCATGGTTGGTAGGATTGTAGCATATGTTGCGTCCATGTGCTACAGTAAAAATGCTCACTTTTCAGTTTCCTTTTCAGGCTAATTGCCTACCATTCTTTTGCCTTGTGAATACTCACCACCACATATTATCATTGATTTCTTTTGATTGTCCAGCTAAGTTAAATTTTATTCACTTTCATAAAAAGATCAATGAGCATATTGTGGTTCCTTTTGAGCCAACAACTTCGAGGGATTAGAAAAGAAGGGAATTTTTCTAATATGAAAAGTATTTTCATGGATTGAATGAATCACGAAATCATTTTAAAAAGAGGGATTTAAATGCTCCCTACATGTTATGTTCGGTTGATGAGACTGGCCTTGAGCATCAAAATTTGCTTATTTTGGGTTTCTTTAAAACTATTTGGTCCTTCCATACAGACTAACTAAAGCATTACTACAGATAAAATTTGAGGTATGGCAATATTTGCTTTTCTTCAAATATAGCAAGAAATATTCCTTTTTCCTAGGCGAACTGCTTAAGGTTCCAAATATTTGGTGTAGGCTAAACAGCGAAATGATTCCCCTATAATTAAGTGGATCCTTCTTGCAATGATAATTCCCAATTGGGCGCATATCATATTTTTATTGTTTTTAATACTGCTAGTAGTTAATATGAAGTATTCAGATTTTTATTTTTTTTAAGTGTTCAGAATTATCTTTGTTGATTTCAAGGACAAGGTAACGAACTAGTCCTTTCTTGATTTTTCTTGTCTTTTTGGATCATGCTATTTGGAATTTATGCCATGAGGAGAGTTAATTTCATGATTTAGAGCCTAATAAACCATTCCAAGGGTCAATAGGGATATCTCTCTCTTTTAAGTAGCATGCAACCCCTCATTGTATGAGCATTACTTGTAGTAAATAAATGATGATGATGTCAAATTCTTTGATGATTTTGGTGCCCGCCAAGTTTTGAATTGATGGTTTTTTTTAAGAAGGAAAAGGTGCAATGGTTGATGTCAAAATACTCTAGGCGTTGATGATGAATAACAAAGATTTAATTCCCAATCATTATATTTTTTGTCACATACATCTTTACTTGTACCTCCTGTATGCCTTACATGTAAATCAAACTTTTCCCTTTATTTGTGTTGTGGGTACTTGTAACGAAAATGACCTCTCTTTGAAGATTTGAATCTTTAGACATTTTTCTGCTTAAAATGCTTATGCAGTGAGGAAAAATGATCTGTACAAACCACTGGTGGGTATGTATTGAATTGATGTGGCAATCATATATGGAACCTCAAGTGCAAGATGGTTGTGTGATAAAGACAGAAGGAAAACAACAGCACTTCTCAGTGTCTTCTTCCCTGCTTGCTCAATTGAATGAATAAAAAAGGTCATCATCTGGTACCAATTCTCCAGCGATGCAGCTGGGGCTAGCCTTTCAGGTCTGATTCAAGGGAAAAGCGGTCGTACCATATGCTTCTGCTCCACCAACAAGCTTTCTGGTTAGTGGAAAGCCCTCAGATTAGGTAAAGCTCCCTAGAGTGGTTTTCACATAAAAGATAAAAGGACTCCCTGAGCATGCACTCTCTGGCATGAGAGGACCCAGCACAAAATCAATCTCCCCTTGCCCATGATCATGGAGGGAGGGTCACCCTTCAAGTAAGTCAGGCGCACTTTCCTATCTTTTTTGTCAATTCTTTGACATCAGCAACAGGTTCCACACGCATGTGTCTCTCTTACATTGTTTGGAGTTTGTAAGAACAGAACTCTCTCACTCTCACAATTGCCATGCATGTCTCTATTTCCAGGTGTCCGGATCGGAAGTGATGACATTATATTACATTTCCTTCCGTCCATGTGAAGCGATGCCAAAGATAGAAGAAAGCAACGATATGCAAAAGGTATGTATAGTGGGGGGTGCAGAATATTTTATGTGGTTTGGTAAGATATCTGCGTCATGTGACACTGATAAATTTTGATTCCCGTGGGAAAAAAAAAAAACATCAGGGATGTGATGATGGTTGCTGGTTTCACAGAACCGATGCTATACTTGTCTGATTAAGCACCCTGCTTTGGGTTGGGGATGTTGATTCTCTTAGACATGTCAATTGAGTCATGTCCAATAAAGTCTTTATGGCCTAATACAGTCAAATTATATCGTTGATCGGTATAATATAGTTTAATGGATTATACTTGGATCAGTCTTTTTGTGTTTTTATACTGACATGACATAACATGGGAGTTGGCATGATATAATATGAAAATAATTTTATAATTTTTTAAAAGTTTGTATTTATTTTAATATATTTTTTAAGTTGTATATAATATATATAACTTGGTCGTTTGAGTTTGTTGATAAATGATGTATAATTATATGTTCGAATCTTAACTTTAATTATTTTTTAAGTATTTATAAATTATTTTAATATTATATTAATTTTTAATAAAATAAAAAATAATTTAAAATTAAATTATGCTAGACTTAATACAGTACAAGTTCAAATGGGTCATATCATACGAGTTGTGCTTAGGTCGTCAATTAGAAGACCAAGTCTACAAAAAATTTAAGTCATGTTTGGGGATGCTATTTTTGTGCTGTAGCTTCTGGTTTGCAATATCGAGATTTCATTGTCTGTTTTGAACCTTGATTTCTAGAAGATTTGAACTCACGACGTCCTGTTTTGTGTTGTCGTTTGGATTGAGTTGTGAATTAATTGTTGCATTTTATGGGGGCATCAATCAGCACTGATTATAGGTATAGCACAGACTACAAATATGAGAAAACATATTATATTAATTGTTGGGAAAAATAGTCCTACTTCAAGATAGATAAGTGAAATTGAGACTTTTATATTATTTATAAGTTTTTTTTAAAATGTCAATTAATTTTAATAAGGTAAAATACTTATAGTATCAGAGTTGATTTATGTATGTTACACATAAAATGTTTGTAAGGTATTCTAAAGAATGGTTCATAAGTGTAGGGTATGTTAGAAAAAATAATTTCACATTAAAACTTTTATATTATTTGTAAATTTTTTTTACCAGTTAATTGATTTTTATAAAGTAAAATTTACATATGTTATATTATATTATGTGATGCTTAATGGCATGGAAATAAAGTTGTAAAGCAACTTCAAGGATTATACAAAACGATTAGGAAGCATTTATAAATAGACAATTAGATATCCATAAAAAAATTTTGGTGGTGCAACTTAACCTACCCAACAATTTTTTTATTTTTAAATTTAAAAATAATGATTTAATCTATGATATAATATACCAATATTAAGCTTTCATACTAATCCAAGACGCATTCATTATTATTTTTAAGTTAAAAATCAGTGATTGAATTTTAATAGAAAAATGTCGAATTTTAAAATATTTAAATCACTTATCAATCCTCATTTGTTTTAACTAAACATTTTATAATACATTTGTAGTCATTTAATAGCAAAATCCATATGGTTATTTCCATTTGCTATGCATTTAAGAAAAAATAAAGACGCCAACAGGAAAGTTGCCAAGAAATCACCTCTCATTGATATGTTTCCATTCATCTTTATCATCCTTACTATTGAATTGCATTTGTCAAATAATTCATAATATTTTACTTATAGTCTTTTGAAAGCTTCAAAATATTATAGTATTTAACGATTGATTTATGTTGAATATAGTTCGATAATTAATATTAATTGCTTTTCTCTAGTTTCATAAAGTAATATCATGCATGCACCTATGACTTTGGAATTTTTTTTTAAATGTTTATAATTTCATTAAAATTAACTTTTCTTTGTTATTAAATTAGATTGTAATTTCTTACCATAAATTTTTTCTTTTGATTTTTAGGTTAACGAGTAATTCTTTGAAATTTTTGTATTTAACTAACCTACATCATAAACCAATAATTATGAAGAATTCTATGGTACTCATGCTTTGTGAAATAAATCAATAACAACCAAATCAAAAGTTACAAGTTTTACTTTAAATCTCACTGCCTATACTTTAAATTGATGCTTAAGATTTAGAAGTTTTAGCACCTCTAAAGTTATGTTTGTGCATATAGAATTAAACAAAAATAAATTGTTAAGAATTCATTTTATAATCAGAATTGAATTCAATGAAAAAGTGTTTGTGCACTTTGTAAAATTGAATAGAATTTAAAATTTTAGTGTTTATGTATATAATGAAATTGGACAAAATTGAATTTATTTTTTATTTTAAATATATTTTAAAATTTAACTATTAACTTTTTGAAAGATGCAAAAGCTACAAGATGCCCTATGGAAGGAGAGCGGGTAGAGAAATTCCGCTAAATTCACAAGAGAGGAGGTCGAAATTGAATTCTGAACCCTTCTTTTAAATGAATTATATGAAAGAATTGAATTTCGTCAAAAAAATCAAGACAAACACTCAAATTTGATATAATTGAATTCCCTTCGATTCAATTTTTCTCAATTCCGTCAACACAAACCCCGGTAACATGCATAGAATCTCAATAATTATATATGTGCAAGTATGTAGATTATTATTCTTGTTATATAACCTTCCATGTGGTTGATGTCAAGTTGTATTTATTATGTTAGGAAAAATAGTCTTATATTGATAATGATGAGTAAAACTAAGATTGTTATATTACTTGTGAGTTTTTTTTCACTAACTAATTGATTTTAGTAAGATAAAATCTACACCCTATACTAATTCTGCTTGTTAAGTTCCTCCTATTTTGTGCCTTGTGTCTATTTTTCTATCATTTTGTTTCCTTATAATCATGTTATCTTCTCATTTTTAATCATTTACCACCCTTTATTTACTCCTCAGTATACAATCAATTGTTACCATTTTGTGTACGTTGGTAATATGAAAAATGAAAATTTTAGAAAAAAGAAAATAAAATGGAAAATTAGGAAATGAAAAAAAAAATTAAGACTATTTATGCATATTGTGAAAATTTTAAAAATTTAATTTTAAAAAATTAATAAATATTTTATATTTCAACATTTCAAATATAATTTCACATTTTCCTTGTTACCACAAGTTTAACAATAGTCATAAGAGATTAGACAAGACGCATAAAGTCAGGAAATTGCATTGTAATAAAATTTTCATCAACAGTAAGAATATTCTAAACGCAACGGTCTAAAATGGTGAAAAAAATTTATACTTATAATGATGAAAATATTTAAAACTTTTTCAAAATTTCTAAGATATACAAATACCTAAAAATCTGAAAGCTTTTCAAAATTTTTCTTTTCCAATATATACAAACCCCCCATAAGTGGTGACTCTCCTCTCCTCCTCTGTCTAATTCATCATGGTAGAGGCCATGTTTTCCAAGTGTTACACAATCTTTTGATTGTTGGTATGAAGCATTGATTATATATTGTCCCTTTTTGATTGCATGTTTAAAACCCATCTGATGCCATTTTTCTCCTTTTGAGCAAGGTTTTAGTCTAGTCTTCCTCATTCCTTGGTTATCTGTTTTTGTCTTAGGGTTTAACTCTTTTTTGATCTAACCCTTTTTGTCTTGCCTTCTTTTTTACTTTATCTTTTCTATCTTGTTTCTTCTTTGGGGTTTTTAGTGGCCCTTATTCTTTTTGTATCTACATTTTAGTTTGGGCTCCCGCCTTATAAATAGATAAGGGATTTCTTGTAAAAAGAGGAAAACCATTCATCTAATGTAACAAGGGTTAATAAGCAACCATTGGCATTTTGGGCATGTTGCAATGTTAACATGTAACTTCTAGAACCCTATTTTAAAGGTTTGTATGTGGTCAAAGCCATAATTAAGTTTGCACAAAATGTGAAAGAATTAAGGGAAATGCAAGATATGAATGAGAAAACTACATCTAGACTGATCATTTGTTAATATTTAATATGTTTATTGATGTTGAGAACCATCACTAAAATGGTAATTAAGTGTGCATTTGGGAAGAGCTTTAATTAGTTTCGAGAGTTAAATAAAATTAAAGTTAAAGTTAATTTTATGAATAAAGTTAGAACTACATGATAATTAAAGTGATAGAAATTTATACATTTAAACTTGTGTAGTAATAATAACATTGAAGTCAATTCTAAACAAAACCTAAGATTGAGTATTGATATATTGTGACTAAAATTTAAAATACAGAGACAAACTATATTATATTCTATCACAATATAAATGAATTTTTTGTGATGATTACAATAACCATACATCACAAAAATATATAAGATGTGTTTATCTGTTCAAAATTTCAGAGTTATAAGTTGACTTTTCAAAAGACAGATTATAATTGTGATAAATGAGAGTTTTACCAGAAAGACATGCGTTCGTCGAATAACTTAGCTCGCAAATTTTGTATTTCAAATGTATCCTTAGTTAATAGAAATTAATAAATATAAAAATCACTGTTCAATTTTCCACTGGAATAACGAAATAATATTATCATAAAAGTAACACATATATTACAACGACCAGCTTCATTTGAATCATTTGTGTAAATTTATTTGTATTTATTTCATATATAATCACTTTATTTTTAGGGTCTCAATTTTTTAGTAACATCTATAGAAAATCAATTATACAGAAGTCTGAATTTAAGTCATTATTTTGAATTTTCACTCTATTGAAATAAGATAATTAGGTAATTTTGGTATTTTAATTTGAAATTAAAGAGAAAGGTGGAAAGGTTAGGAGGAAAAGAGAGAAAATTATGAGAATCAATCTTGTTGTATTTTTAACTATTAGATTGAATATTTATAAAATTAATTTTCTAAATGTATCACTAAAAAATATTCTCTCTTATTTATAATAGTATCGCCGTAACTTTATTTATAATGTAATAAACAAAACGATTACGATAAATACAATTGAAAATATCTTAGTTATTTCAGTATTAGAGCTAATAACTTCAAATGATAATTATTCAAAAGTGACTCTTGACCCGTTCCGAGCTTTTGTTTGTTTCAATTTTAAGAGTTTCAATTTTAACTTTACATAAGTTAATTCTCACTTATTATTATTATCACATAAATTCTCATGTACATATCTTATCATACAATTTACTATGCATTTTAGTACTATTTATTTTCACTATTTTCAACTCTAACTTTTCATAGTTGTTGAAATTAACTTTACAATAAATGAAACCGGAAATAAACACATATTAAGATCAAGTCATTTGATAACGATCTTTTAACTTTAACTTTAACTTCATGTAAACTTTCATATATCATCATTAGTGCATAAATCTTTATATATGTACAAATTTCAATCATACAATTTACTTTAAAATTTAACTTTATTTGATAACAAAATTTAACTCTTAACTTCTCTTAGCATATTTAAAGTTAGAGTACTTCACTATTAAGACATCTGCAATGAATAGTGATTGAAGTTAGTCCAAACTCCTTGTATTAAAAATGTAAGCTTAGATGTATTTAACAATATTGTCGTCAATCTTAACTTTTAATACTAAACAGTAAAGTTGACCCAATAAATGCGGTCATATTACTGCTGAAAAAAATATTTTTTCACCCGTAATAGTAAAAAATATTTCTATGCATGTGTGATTAATCATAAAATATTCTATTATAACTTTTTTAAATTTATTGACGATAATATTCTAATAAATATTAATTATATATATGGGTTTAATGGTTCTGTAGGTGCCTACAGAACTGGGCACTCGTTGGATGAAAGATTAACGGCTGTTTGATGAAGAGAGAGAGTGTTCGATAAAAGGAAGCCCACGGAAAAAAATCTCCTCCCGCCGATGACACCCGCGTAAAAGTAAAAGCAATCCATTTAATTTTTTTATTTAAAAAAAACAACGATTCATTTTCCCCAATCATCCTCACCTGCGCAGTTGACCGGAAGTCCCCTCGTCAAGGATTTGGGATTTGGGATTCATTTGTAAGGATTTTTTTGAAGTTACCGAATGGAATACGGAAGGACGTCAGTTAGCGTTGGATCTACCGACGGGTTACAGGTTAGTTAGAGAAGTTGATTTATTAAGTGCATTGATTATACTTTCGTTTAACATCGGTTACA
>JAMKPZ010003986.1:0-26553 GCA_024699675.1 Amphibolis antarctica | reverse complement strand
CATCATGTCACAAGCCATCTTCCAACGTGGGCCTTCATCCCTCTCTTGAAGCTCGGGCGCCGACCTTCATAGGAGCCTTCTCTTCATTTGCAAGGTGTCAAAAATCATTTCTTCACTTTCTCCTCTTCTTTGACTTCAGATGGATCTCCCATTTCGTATTTTTACATAGGTAGATATAGGTTTTTATTTAGTTTTCTTTGTATTAGAACAAAAGTATAAGGTAGATTCGTTTTTACTTGCAATTTCCCTTTTGAATCATTGAAATCTTGTGTTTCCTTGTGAAAATCATAAAAAAAAAGTGCTGTTAATGGTATATTTTCATAGATTGTTATGTGTTGATGCTGGAAAGTGGAAAATTTCATTGTATTAGGTGGAAAGAAATCGTTTTTGGAAAGAAGAAAGTGCATGTATGCTTGCAGATCCGTATCTTTTTGTTTTGTGCTAATCCGAGAATCATTATTCAATCTGGAAATTGTATGCATGCTTAAAAATTCTGAAAAATTCCAAATTCGTGTGTTTCCATGTCGATTTCAAAAATGAAAAATTTCATATCATTCTGATAAGATTTAATAATATTTTGAATGCATAAGTGAACAGGTGCATAAGTGTAACCGTCAGCAATTTTCCTCTGTTGATGCTCGATTTGATTAAAGTCTGGAATACATAAAAAATTCCCAAAAAATTTCTATTAATTTCTATATCAGATTTCGTTCCATCATCTTTGATTTCAGAATTTTCTAATGAGTATATTGTAAGATATAAGGATTTTTGGATCAGGGCACAGGCAGACAAGTTTTCCGATTTTCTGGACCAATTTCAATTTCCGAATTTTATGCCCTAGCATCCGCATGTTATTTAACCTGTAAAATTTAATCCTGAATATTAATTGATAAATACATCTGAGATAAATTTTCAGACTTATTTGCTTATTGGTGGTTGAATTTAAATTCCAATAACTTAGCATTTGAGGTTAATTTTTGTCCTGGTTAGTGCTAGTTCTTAGCTTCTAAGCCTTTTAAGACCTAGGTAGCCCCAATTTCCTGTGGATCGACCTATGCTTGTCGACGTGCTACATTGAACACCGTACACTTGTGGTTTACAAATTTAAAACTTAAAATCTCGAACATTGATCTTACTGGATTCAAGACTATTTCCCTCACATCCACTCAAATTTCCATCTATAACATGTTTAGAGGAGCCAAAGATCATCCACCCTCACAAAGACAGGCAATCGTAGCACCATCATCCTCCCGACAACAACAAATTGAAGAGGAATTTGATGAGGATGTAGAAGATACAATTGCCAATATCAGACATGAATTGAATGAAATAAGTGATCACATGTATGAAGGATTTATTGAAACAAATCAACATATAGCAACAACAAGACAAGAGATAGAATACACAAGACAACAGGTGGAGAGCTTGAGAACTTACATTGGCACTGAGCTCATAAGAACTCAAGTCTTATCTGCTATGAAGAATCTAACTATTGAAGAAGAAACCCAAGTCACAATGGTGGAGGAAGACACTCCATCAAAATAGAAACAATTTATTTGTCTTGAAATATATGCAATATTAAGACTATTTATGGGCTTTAATTATGTTTGCTATGTACTTGCCTATTATGCACGACTTGATATATTCTATATTGACATCTTATGAATTTACTTGCATGATTGAATGTTTAAAATCAATGATTATGCTTATGCTATTTTTCAAGAATTTATTTGACAGAAAAAATATACTATGTAGGGGGAGTTTTCATTTAGAGGGAGCTCTCAAATGGATGTGTTTAAGGATATGATTTTCATTGTGTTTTGTAATATGTCAAAAAGGGGAGAAAAATGTAATCCACCATTTTCATGATTGTCAAAAAAAGGGAGAAAAATGCATATCATTATGTATATGTCATAAGTTGTAATAGGTGCATAATTTTTTTTAAGTTTAAGGACATGATTTTGATATCATCAAAAAGTGGGAGATTGTTGAGAACTCATCCTCTACGAATTTTGATAATGTTAAACAACTTTGGCATGAAGGACATGAAGATTCAAAGTCATAAAGCTATGAAGGAATGAAGGATAGAAACCATGAAAGAATTATATGAAGGTATAAAGTTAGAGAAATTCCAAGATCCAAAGATGAAGATGATAAAGACAGTGAAGACAAGTCATGAGCAAAAGTACACATTCAAAAAGGTTTAGACACTAGTATAAGTCACTCACTTAGATCCTAAATCCATACCTATTAAAACCTCCATAGACCAAAATTGATACAACGAATTTCAGATTTGGTATAACGATTTACTATTTCTATGATTAGGTCACATAATTGAACCTTCTGGAAAATCGGTATAATGCTTTAACAAAAATGTTATAATGATTTTTGATTTTATCCCGACACTTAGGAAAGTTTTTGAAAATTATTCCACTAGAGGCATATCCAATAAATTAAGATATCTAGGATAATTGATTTAACAAAATTGTTATAACAAATTTTGAATTCAATTTGACACTTAGACAATTTTTGAAAAATATTCACTTAGAAAAATAATCCTGAAAAATCTGAAATTTTGATATCTAGACAAATTGGTATAACAATTTCACAAAAATGTTATAATGATTTTTGAATAAGCCGATACTTAAGAAAGTTTTTGAAATACTTAATTGTTTAATAAAATCTCTGATGATCCAAAATCCAAAATTATGCACTTAAGAAAATCATTATAATGATCGGAGAAACAGTATAACGAATTGACATTTGGAATAAGGATTGATACAACGATCTATCCAAAATATAATATAATTAGTAAAATTGGTATAACGATTTGGAAAAATGTTATAACAATTTTTCTTGGATAACTAGTTGTTGGTCTCACCTTAATTAAGTCTATAAATAGGAGACTATTTCATAATTTTTTTACAACCCTTTCACATGGTTTATGCACTCCTTCTCCACAGCTCCTGCTCTCACATATAGACTTGCTTCGAAGGCCATCGTTGATCCAAAGGAAGGATATCTTAAAGGTGTCAAAGCTTAAAGCTCTTCTCAATGCATCCTTGGAGGTGATCTCATTTTTGTTTTGATTGTAAGGGATTGAGATTTTCATTTCTTGGTTGGTTTGGATGTGTGTTTGACCTAAAACATACGTGGGTTGCTCCTTTTGGAGTGGTAGGTGAGAGAGTTTTACCACAAACTCTCGTTGATTGAAGAGTTCAACCTAAAACTTTTGGTTTTGAGTTAGTTGGAGAGTGTGACCACAAACTCCTATAGAGTTAATTAGATGTTTGACTATAAATACTCAATTTATAATGATTTTGATAGTGATTAGATTAAGCTCAAGTTTTGTAAACTTAGGGGTGGATGTAGGCAATTGGTGAACTACGTAAAAATCTTTTGTGTACTTTTATTTCCACTACATTAATTCTTGAATCATCTCTTTTGTTTTCGCATCATTTTATTTATTTGCACTTTATTTTATTAGAAATTCGTATAAAATTCTTAAAAAAATTGAAAAACTATTATTCAGCCCCTTAATAGCTAGAATCGATCCTAACAAGCGGTGCATAGATGAAGGGAGACATTACTATTGCTGTGATGCATGAGAGATAAGGTAGCAGTGTCAAGCAGGAATGAGTTTTGGTTAATTTTAATTAGGGTCAATTGTAATTAGTGATGGATTAGTTTTTTTATGGTGATGAACTTATTTTTTTGTCACTATGAAGTACCTATAGTGACAGCTTTAGATACTTAGAGTAATGAATGAAGGCATTATATGGTGATGGATACAAAATCCGTCACTACATAGTGATAGATCTACAGGCTGCTTTTCTTGTAGTGTCAACATCACCAAGCCCAAAAAATCATACTTAATCACATTAACAACACTTAAATTTATGCATAGGATGCTCTAGAAAATTTTGCTGCAAAAATATACAAAAATCTCCCCAAAAATTGCTGCAAGACATCGCATGAAAAAAATGCAACACTACTACCATGAAACATTACAAAAATGTTGAAAAGTTCTCTGGCAAAAACCAACTCAAATGCACACAAAAAAATAGTCCGAAATTTGCACCATAAGAGTCCACAAAATCTGCAATAGAACAAACACAAAGACAAGCACAAAAATAATATAAAATTATGCAACATTTCTCCAAAATCTGCACTAAATATGCAACAACAAAATTGTAAAAATCTATTCTACAAACATCAATAAAAACCAATACAAATGCAAGTCAAATGTAAGGCAAATCTACACAAATGTTGCACATAAATTCTGCATTAAAATTTCAACAAAAGCACACAAAACCTTGCACTTGTGTCAGCACAAAAATCTACAGCACAAAATTACAAATCTGCACACAATTTTGGACTAAAACACAACCAATTAATGCACATACGTCAATTGATGCACACAATTATAATGCAAAAAGTGCAATAAAACAGATCTGGAAATCTACATTAACTCACCCCGAAATCTGTAGTAAATAGAACTAAAAATCTGCAAAAAACCACACGAAAATGAGCTACACAAATCTCACTAACAATCAGCTCAAATCTTGTATCATCAATTTCACCACAATTTACATAAACTTCTTGTTGACATCCTTATTATTATTATTATTTCATCTTATTATTCTATAAATTTTGGGATGAATTAAAAAACAAACACAAATAAAAAAAACCTGAGTTGAAAGAAATCATCCAATTTTTCTCTTAAGAAAGAAAAAGAGAAAGATAACTTAAATGAAAATTCACTGTATGAAATTATTTGATGAAAAATATAATTTATTTTCTAGAGAAGAAATTGAGTAAATCCAAAAAAATTAAGCAAGGTATCTAATGAAACTCAATAGAAGAAGAATATGTAAACACAAACAAGGTACAAACAAAACAGCACTTAAAATAAGTAAAACATGCACCTTTGAAGTTATTTGAGTATGCACAACCATGGTGTGCAATTTGTAAAAAAGAAAACCATAAATTAAAATCGCCCAAATATATAATTTATTTTATTTTTATTTTTACTTTTCTAGAATGTGGATCCATGTATTAGATAAAATTCAAACATCTCATAAAAAAAACAAAACACAAGACAGCAAAGAAGTTACATGTGGATCCATGTATTAGTTAAAGAATTAAAAATTATATATATATAGTGTCCACAAGCCACAACCACGTAGCAAGAACCTGGATGCTGAAGTGTTGAGGCTATAGAGTGAAGACAGGCTTCCACTAGAGAGTAGGAGGAAGTTGGGTTCACAAGGCGGTAGTCACATATCGAGGATCCGATTACGCGAAGGACCAGGAGCTTATGCACAAGACCTTAACTTTACGGCCTTAAGTTTACGGCTATAAGTATACGGAGCTTAGTCTATAGACCTACGTAAAGGTACGAGAAGGTGGGAGCCAAAGATCAGTAGAGCGAGTAGTGTCACCCAGTTGGTCAGGCGACAACCGACCCAGGAGTTCCATTGGCCAGGTTGTTCCAGCGGTAGCCGGTTGGAGATCAGGAATGGCTAGAGACGGCTCGCAGGCGGCAACCAGTTGTGTCCTTGTGGTTGTCGGCTGGCGATGAGTTTGAGGGTTCCTTTGCATGCTGAGTTTAGGGTTTTCACTTGTACCCTATAAATAGGGTTGTAACGTATCAAGTTGTAAGAACGTGTGATAGCACGAGAGAGCTCTTGCGATAAAGCCTATTGGCGGCACAAGAGGAGTGGTTGTGCAGTGAGTGTATTTGTGTGAGGTAGCCTATTGGCGGCGCAAAGATCAAGGTAGCACTAGCATCCTGTGGAGTAGGCAGTTTGTCGAACCACGTAAATTAGTGTGTCACCTCCTTCTTCCTCCTCCTTCCTTCTTCCACCTTTAGTTCTTCCACCACGACAAATTGTGAGAGAGAGCTAGAGTGTTCTTCGTTGGTAAGCAATCCAAGGAGACGTGCTTGTTGGGACACGTATGGGTTGAGGAGCACCAAGCGACCAGTGACGAGGTCATGGGGTATTTTCCCAACAACTGGTATCAAAGCTTCCGGGTCGAGAAGGAAGCGTTGTTGGAGAATACGAAGCAGGAATGCAGTCACAGGTGGAGAAGCCGACATCCAGGCAGAGCAAGTTGGTACCGCTAGGGAGGAATTCGAAGCAGAGTGTCGCTAGGAGCAGGTGGTCATCAGGAGCATACGACATCCAGCAAAAAGGGCAGAAATCGGTTGTAGAAACTGACAACCAGATAGATCAACCCAACATCCAAAAGAAGTTCGTGATGGTAGAGGAACGAAAGCTTAGCATAGCCAAGTTTGATGGGAAAGATTTCAGCTTCTGGAAGATGCAGATGAAGATAGTTTGTACTAGAGAGGTCTTCACCAGCCACTGTTGGGAAGGAAGCCGGAGAAGATGGAGCAGGAATAGTAGGAGCTATTAGATCAAGAATGTTGGCAGTCGACCACATGAACGAGCTCAACATGATACTGACTCAACTAGACTCAATAGAGATTATGTTCAACGATGAAGTCCAGGTGTTGATCCTATTTTTGTTGCTACTATCGAGTTGGTCGGCCATGGTGACTTCCGTGAGTAACTCCGTGGGGCATAGAAGATTGGACATGGGTCAGATAACAGATTTGGTGTTGAACGAAGACATCTGCCGAAAGAGTAGCAGAGAGGCATCGACATCAATGCTTAGCGTGGAGAGCAGGGGATGCAGCAAGTCCAGGGGTTGGAGTTCCAATAGCCAGCAAAAATCAGGCGACAAGAGTAAGAGTCGTGTGACAATCAAGTGTTGGAACTACGAGAAGTTCAGACACTTCTAGTCGAAGTGTCCGAAACCCAGGATGGTGGATGCTGCCAGGGGAGTCGGGGTGAACGTGCTGGCAGACAATGCAAGAGATGCCTTGATTTATTGTGTCGACAGTTCGATCGACACATGGGTGATGGACTCAAGAGCGTCGTTCTATATGACGTATCAGAAGGAGCTGTTGCACAACTACCGTAAGATGCTAGTACAGAAGGAGCTGTTGCACAACTACCGTAAGTGCTACTTCATTGGGTATGGACAGGATTATCTTGGCTACAGTCTCTAGGATGACAAAGCCAAGAAGGTGGTTCATGCAAGAGACGTCATGTTTGAAGAGAAGCACTTGTACAAGCACAGTAGTGCAGAGACAATCGAGCGGCAACTGGGTAGAGGAACCCAGCAATCGGATGTAGAAGAGCGGCAACCGGAAGACTAGAGCTAGCTGCAGAATGAAGCGAGTTGGGGCCCCTCATAGGTTCCAATCAAGCAGGACAGGAAGCCGGTAGGGGACAACCGGATTTCCAGAAAATAGACTGAGCAAACCTAGGAGACTAATGGCAGGTCTGCTAAAGGCTCAGGTGTGGAATCAGTCGAACAGCAACCAAGTAGAGCCACCCATCGACCATTTGAAGAAGAGCGGCAATCAAAGCAAGAGAGTCGGATGGCTACACCAAAACCTAGAAGATCGATAAGGGTTTCCAGGGCTCCGAACAGGTATATATCGGCTTTCAATTACCTGCTATTGACAGATGACGGTGAGCTGGGGAGTTACCTCAAGGTGATTGAAGCGAAAGATGTAGACCAGTGGGAGTTAGCAGAAAAGAACCAGACATGGTAGATAACTCTATTACTAGAAGGTAAGAAGGCACTTAGTAGCAAGTGGGTGTTCAATTTGAAGGAACAACTAGATGGTAGTAAGAAATACAAGGCCAAGCTTATTGTCAAGGGGTACTAACAGATTCAGGACATTGATTACATGGAGGTGTTCTCTTCGGTAGTCAAGATGACCATGGTAAGGTCCATCCTGAGCATTGTGGCAATTGAGGATTTGTTCCTGGAACAAATGGACATGAAGACGGCATTTCTTTACGGTGATCTGGATGAGGAGATCTACATGCGATAGCCAGATGGGTACACAGAAACCAACAGTAAAGTCAGATTGGTCTGTAGATTGCAAAAAAGTCTATACGGATTGAAGCAAGCGTCGAGATAGTGGTATAAGAAATTCGATAGCTTCATTTATACCGTAGGCTTCAACAGGTGTAATATAGACTACTACTACAACATCAAGAGGATGAAAAAGTGCTATGTCATTCTACTGATCTACGTAGATAATATGTTGATTGTGAGCTCAAGCACGGAGGAGATCAGGAAGTTGAAGGGGCAGCTCAACTAGAAGTTTGATATGAAGGACATGGGTGAGGCTCGACAGATTCTTGGGATGCGGATCATCCAAGATAGGAAAGTCAGCACGTTAAGGTTGAATTAGGAGAAATACATGGAAAAAGTACTTAGGAGATTCAACATCTCAGATGAGAGGAAGATGGATCTTCCTCTAGGAGCCCACTTCAAGTTGTCGAAGACGTAGTCACCAAGCATGGAGTGGGAACGGGAGGAGATGACCAAGATTCCATATGCGACTATCGTGGGTAGCCTCATGTATGCCATGACTTGCACCCGACTAGACATCGCACATGCTATCAGGATGGTCAGCAAGTTCATGAGCAATCCAAGTGCCGAGCACTGGCACACCGTGAAGTGGATATTGTGGTATCTACGGGACACCTCTGGGCATGATCTATGCTACTAGAGGGGGTCTGCAGAGTTAATGGGTTTTTGCAACTCAAATCTAGGTGGAGACATGGACAAATTCCAAAGCACCTCAAGGTGCGTATTTACCATGTGAGGCATGGCTATGAGCTGAAGATCCAAGCTATAGGGCATGGTTGCCCTCTCCACCACTGAGGCAGAATACGTGACCGTTGCAGAAGTGGCAAAGGAGATGATTTGGTTGGAGAACCTACTAGCTAAACTCGGCCATCGATAGGACCATAGTGTGCTGTACTAGGATAGCCAGTCTACCATCTACTTGGCGAAAAACCCAAAGTTCCACTCAAGATCCAAGCACATAAGGATGAGGTACCATTTCATCCGAGAACGGATCGAAAAGGGAAGCTTGAATCTCCAGAAGGTGAAGGGAGTAGAGAACGTTGCAGATATGTTCACCAAGGTGATGACGGTGAAGAAGTTGAGACTTTACATAAGTCTCATCGGTCTCCAAGGGACATGAAGCATGGAGATGAGTGCTGGTTGCGGAACCCTCAATAGGTGCTATAGGAAGCCGGGTGATTACTCGGAAGACAATCTCCAAGTGGGAGATTGTTAAGACTGCAAAGTGTGGAGACAGTCTTTTGCTAGAGAGTAGGAGGAAGTCGGGTCCACAAGCCAGCAGCCGCATAGCAAGAACCCGGATGTTGAAGTGTCAAGGCTGCAAAGTGAAGGCAGGCTTCCGCCAGAGAGCAAGAGGAAGCCAGGTTCACAGGGTGGCAGCTGCATATCGAGGATCCGATTGCATGAAGAACCAAGAGCTTGTGCACATGACCTTAACTTTACGGCCTTAAGTCTATGGCTTAAATTTACAGTCGTAAGTATAGAGAACTTAGTCTATAGACTTGCGTAAAGGTACGAGAAGGCGGGAGCTGAAGATCAACAAAGTGGGTAGTGTCACCCGGTTGGTTAGGCGGTAGCCAGCCCAAGAGTTCCAACAGCTGGGTCGTTCCAACCGTAGCCGACTAGAGATCAAGAATGGCTAGAGACGATTCACAGGTGGCAGTAGGTCTGAGCAGCTGGTTGTGTCCTTGCAGTTACCAACTGGCGATGAGTTCGAGGGTCCCTTTGTATGCTGAGTTTAGGGTTTTCACATGTACCCTATAAATAGGGTTGTAATGTGTCGAGTTGTAAGAAAGTGTGACAGCACAAGAGAGCTCTTGCGAGAAAGCCTATTGGCAACGTAAGAGGAGCAATTGTGTAGTGAGCGTGTTTGCGTGAGGAAGCCTGTTGGCGGCGCAAAGATCAAGGTAGCACCAGCACCCCATAGAGTAGGTAGTTTGCCGAACCATGTAAATCCATGTGTCACCTCCTTCTTCCTCCTCCTTCCTTCTTCCACCTTCAATTCTTCCACCATGACAAACTATGAGAGAGAACTAGAGTGTTCTTTGTCGGTGAGCAATCCGAAGAGACTCATTTGTTGGGACATGTACAAGTTGAGGAGCGCTGGGTGACTAATGACAAAGTCACAGGATATTTTCCCAACAATATATATATATATCTAAATGCAATGAATTAGTAGAAATTTAAGAAATTCCAAATATCTACATAAACAAAATATAAACATAAACAACACTGAACAAAGTAAGTTAATTGCAAAGAAATATGAGAATCAAGGAACCCCTAAATTGCCCTTCTAAAAAGGACAAATCTTCCTAAATTGCCCTTCTAAACCACACTTGCTACACCTAACATCCTTAAAATGATCTTTGTTATAACCCCTAAATCCACCAAAACCATGCAAAATGTAGGGATCCACATCTCAAATGAATAAAAAGATAAAATTTTAACAACAAAATATTTTAACAAGTTTAGTACCAATGCACAAATGCAAATATGACTATGTAATCACAAATGCATCAAATTGGCAATAGATACCCAATTTGAGCAGTGAAACAAAATAAAAGGGTAAATATTGAACTGATTATTTAGCAAAACCCACTTCGCATCTAACCCTGTGATTGGGTCCAAACGTAAGTGTCACACTTATTAGCTTTGGACAAAACCTAATCAACTAGCTACTCATTTTAATCATCCGTATGATATTGTAATTTAATTTCTCAGAACTAGCACTACATGAAAATTGATCTCATGCATATGATTCTTGACGATCACAATCATCACAAAAGGCCAAAAATTCATTTCTATAATTATATATTCTACATGAATGCATGTAACATAAATTTGTCAAGAATCATATAAGGCACGCACGTAGAGCCATGACTCATGCATGCACCAAACCACTCATCTCAAACATTTAAAATGAAAAATGTACGTACATAATCGACTATAGTGACAAATATCTTGATTTTATATGTTTTAGGATTTGTTTATTTAAACCGTGAGTATTGTATAACTTTAATTTTTTATTATACACCACAATTAAACACCTTTAAAATTTTACACCAAAATAATATACAAAAAACTTACATCTTAAATCATATAATTTCTTAAAAAATATTAGAGAAATGACACTCTAGTGGTGCCACTAGAGTGTCATTCCTAGTGGTGAGTTTTAAATCAGAATTTCTTCTCCAAATAATCAAAACTTCTTCTACACCATTAAAATTTTCTATGCACTACTTGAACTTCCTCTACACCACTAGAATTAATTTCCTCTTTGAATCACCAGAACTTCCTTTACACTACTGGAATTTCCTCTCTGAACCACCAGAACTTCTTCTACACCATTAGAATTTCTTCTATACACCGCCTAAACTTCTTCTGCACTACTGGAATTTCCTCCAAGCACCCCCGGAACTTCCTCTGCATCACCAGAATTTCATCTTCGAACCACCAAAACTTCTTCTACAGCACTAGAATTTCCTCTATACATTGCTTAAACTTCTTCTACACTACCAAAATTTCCTTCAAACACCACCAAAACTTTCTCTAACAAATCTGCACCACTACTTTTCTAGCGACGGAAAATCGACTCCCAAAATATTAATACCTTCTCACCTAATTTGACCTCATAAATAAATACTACCTTAATTAACCTAAATACAGTACTCTTGTACGCATCAGTTACATGAATAATATTCACCGATTTTAAAAAGAAGTACTTGATTACGTGGTGCGATGAGGAAGAAGAAGCGACAGCACCAGCGTGCGAGAGATTAATGATGTGTGAACGGTGACACGACGTAAGGTCGCGTGTCGGCGTAGCAGAATCTTGAAAAAAAAAAAAAAGAAGGATGATTTGGACATATTAGTGTGGGGCGGTTGGGTGGGCCATGGGCCAAGGCAGGAATATTCTAGAAGATCCAAATCAGATCGCGTTGTTTGTGCATCCGAAAAAGGCCCGGCCCGCTTAGCACTTGTTCGGTCCGAGTGGTGGACGGCTGTCCGCCTCCAATGAATCTTCAATCAAAGCGCTAATCTCAAAATCACCGCCATATGCAACAGTTAAATCAAGATAAGGATCGTTGATATTTGGGTCTGTTTGATGAGATTTTTTCTCTCTATTCGTAAATTTTTTATGTCATTATTTTGAATAAATTTTTATATCTACATTCTTATCTTATAATTTATGATATACTTAACGAGTGTTTGATTGATTTACTATGTATTACAATAATATATAATAAATATAGTTAAAAAACTTTACTACTGAATGTTGCATTTGATTTGAACTTTTTTTAATTTTGTGAGTGAAAAAATAAATTTTGAAATTATGTTTATTAAAAAAGTGTATTGACTTTTAGATCGTTTAAGAAGATAATTAAGATTTGTATTTGTTTATATTTGTAATATGTGTATTTATTTTAATATTTAAATAAAGTATGTAAAATATTAATGTACTTGTGATTTGCTTATTTTGTTTTGATTACTTTTCTACTATTTTTTCGTCATTGAGAAGTTATTTTAGAAATTTCTATTATGTTTTCCCCGTAAATTTTAGAATTTAATCTTAAAATCAATTAAGAATGACTAAAAAGATTCATTATCATATAAAGTTAGGCTTAATTCCTATTTTAGCTAACCTGGAACTATTCCAACAAGAAGTGAGGAAGAGAAATATTTCAGAAAGTGTTTGGTACTTAATTATCAATCAAAGATCATGTAGTTGGGCTAGGTAGTGAGATTCAATTCTCTTTAATTTATGCATGTTTCATGGTCATGGGGTGCATGGTTCATGCATGTTGCAAGCTTAACCAACTACAATAATTTAGTTAAGTAGAAGTAATGATATATGTTCAGAAATTTCATTAAGATAAGATTTGAATATTGGTACATGTAAAAATCACTGTCATTAATTACTAGAAAGACAGGAAAAGAGATTCGATTCAATTCAATTTACAAATTGAGACTGTGCCATTAATTCTTATCAACATGAAGGAAAAGAAGCTTTAAAAAGAGGAGAAAGAGGCAGGCCGGGTTCAACTTACCATGCAGAGTGGATAGCTGGGATCCTCCCTAGACCACATCTTTAAGAACTTTCTTCCAGGAATCCTGATCAAGATCATCCACAATTTACTTGACTTTTTGAGGTGGTAAAAGATGTTGGTCATCTGGCTCTCTTCATAAGATTAGTGGCCAGGTGTGTATAAATTGAATGTAGAAGCTAAGGTAAGGCCTAAGGAGGACCCATGTTCTTCCCAAAACCTATGTTAAGGATCAGAAAGCATGCCCTCCTCAAGTATATTACAAATGGTATTAGAGTTTAGTCTGATCCTATACAAACTTGAGGACTCGATCATGATGTATTTGTGTGTGGATGAGAGCCATTGGCATTGTGTGCGACAGGTGTGGACCGTTCTACCAGGAATCTATTGCTTGAACGAGTCAGAAGAGGCTGATAGGGACTGGTAAACAGTCTCACATGGATGCTTTGTACAGGAGAGAATCTCTTTTTTTTAACTTGGGTTTGAGGAGAACATAAACCATTCTTTAGACTTTGTAAAAAGAATATACAGATGTAGATTTGCCATTCATGTATACAGAATAGATGCTGAAATGTGGAATCCCTTCTTTGTAAGTGATCATGCGATTGACAGTGACCTATTGAAATCAATCATTACTTGATTTCATATGTCATTGATTAATTAATTCTAGGGAAATTAAGTGCATGTGGTGATATTTGATGGCAATGCTTTTTACACAAGCATATATACGTATATATAAGAAAATAACTTTCAGTGGTATCTAGTTTAATGGTCTAAATCAAATCTCATTGATCTAACTCCACACACACACAGTCCTTCCCACCCACATCGACCATCTTGGCTCTTCCACGTCCTCCTCTCCTTAGCCTCCACTGGCTTGATCTTTTGCTGTTGGTCGTCACGGAAGAGGAAGTGGGTGACAGGGAGCGCTCAGGTTTGATGTGCAGTGGTTTGTTAATCACGGCAGCTCGTTCCAAGGTAGACTTGACCTTATCGAGTGTGTAGACGCTACAGTGGAAGGTAGTGGTGGTGGTGGCAGAGGTAGATCAAGGAGGATGGTGGGAAGAAGAGCTTCAGCTCAAGGTTGAGTGGTGATCGATGTCAAAGCGGTCAATAGTGGTGGAATATTTGTGTTAAAATTATCAAGAATAATAAGGATTTTTTGTTCTCTAGTTATTGATGAGATAGTTAACATGAATAACTTTTACTGTAATATTACAAAATTAATCCAAATATGCATATTTTTTATATTTAGTACTCTTCTTTAACTTTCCATTGATACCTTAGTTATATTTTTTGGAGTTCTAGAACTAAAGTTACAAATTTTAAAAAATGTACTAATTATACATTTATATGTCGTAGATTTTTTAAAAAAAATCAGAAAATAACGTAAATTTAGTTACCGATAGAATCAATTTTAATTTCTTAAGTGCGACTAGAGAATTAGTTGTCATTACTTAACATCACATCAAATGCTTAAGTATCATTGATCTTCATCGAATGGTTTGGCTTGCCGCAGTCTCAACATGATTCACCCATCTTTCTTTTGTAATTAATCAAGCCACGCTATTTTTGAAAGCTCGTAGCTACTTTCACCTTGACAAATACTGTATTCCGTCTTACAGACAAATTTACTAATTGTTTCTTTGCTTCCTTTTCTTTCAACCTTTCGGTTTTACTATCATCAGTGCTTTTCTGGTTTTTCTCCTACGTTTTTGGCAAAATTTTGATCTAATCCTCTTCGTTTTGTACTTCTCTTTTGTATTTGGACCCCCACCCCCATAAATAGATCGAGCATATATATATGTCTTCATAAAAAAAGCTTTTCTTCTTGATTATTAATTATCTGCTAGCTGTTGCTTTCCATCATTATTAATTAGTGCATGTTACGTTAATTATCACATCTAATTAATGTTGCATCAACCTGCATGAATTAATACATCGACCCTCCAAGAATATATAATTAATGTGATGCATGAACGAGCTTGCTTGCTTCTTTCTTTTTTAACCCTTACTGTATGCATGCCATACCCGGGGGTGTATGATCAAATGCCTTTGGAGCTGATTGATTGGTGTTGGTGGGGAATAAAGTGAATTCAGACCTTTTTCATTTTGTTTTATCTCAATGTCCTCTTGTCCATAAGATCAAATCCGCCCTTCCCCTTGGGTAATGCTGAACAAACATTATCAAGTCCATGTGACTTGTTCTTCACCTGAACAAACATGCCATGCAGGAAATGTACTATTGTATGATTTTATAAATGTACTATTATATAACAGCGATGATAATATGTACATGATCGATACTGACCATGTGCCTTGCTAATAATTGTTGTTTCTGTAAATAAATGTACTAAATTCTTGCGAAGGAGATTTTTAAAATATTCCTGTGAAGGAGAATAAATTAAATTTAATATATAAATAATTTTATTTATTTATTGTTAATTAATTTTAAAATAAAATTTTAATATAATATCAAATTCTGTACATCTACTTATTAACACTTGTAGGAAAAAAATTAAAATAAGTCACAAGTGAAAGGAAGTATTAAAATAAGGTACTGCTTCTTTTAATTTCAAAAGTTAAATAAAATTAAAATTAAAGTTATTTTCGTAAAATTATATAGTAATTTAAGTAATAAAAATTAAAATTTATACATTATTAATGAAGTTAAAAGTAATTTTAAGAATCGGAAGAAACTAAAAATGTAAATATATGAATAAACTAAATTTAATATATAATATTTTTATTTATTATTAATTTAATTATAAAATTAAAATTTAACTGAGATGCCATCCGATCCATATCGATTCCTCTTTGTCGACATCCCAGTGGCTGGCGTGGCACAAACACCAATGTGTTTTTTTTTTTTTTTTTTTTTTCCTCGCGCGATTTTAAAATGTATCGATATATAATTAGTACGTAAGAATATTTTTTATATATTAAATTTATTGGCACCTCTCCGCTGCCTGCGGCTGCAGATATATATCATGCAAGAGAACACCAGGCACTGCAGCCTCTGAGGGCGTGCAGACCGACCATCCACCGCAAGCCCCATCGCTCTTCTGTTTCTTGCACGAGAGGCCGGCCGGCGGAGAATGGGCGAGACCCACCACCACCAGCACGGCGGTCATGCGCAGGGCAATGGGGATTTGTGGGGCGGGGAGGCGGGGAGGGCGGCGGAGGTAGACGTCGTGCACAGGGTGGCGCCCCCGCCACCCCGTAGCACGGCCGAAAAGCTGAAGACCAGGTTCAAGGAGACCTTCTTCCCCGACGACCCCTTCCGGCAGTTCAAAGGGAGGACGTCGTTGAGGACCAAGTTGGTGCTCGCGGCTCAGTACGTGTTCCCCATACTCCACTGGGCTCCCCACTACACCCTCAACCTCTTCAAGTCCGATCTCGTCGCCGGCCTCACAATAACCAGCCTTGCCATCCCACAGGCATGCATGTCGATCTAAATATATGTATATATACCTAGCTATATGCATACCCTTTACCTAATATATATGCTCCATCTTGTTGCATGCATGTTCTTGATTTCGCCAGGGCATAAGCTATGCGAAGCTGGCCAATCTGCCACCCATCCTGGGACTATGTGAGTAATTAAGCTAGCTTAATGCAGCAAATCAAATGGTAAATAACATATGTGTGTGTCGATGGGTAGATTCGAGCTTCGTTCCTCCGCTGGTGTACTCTGTGCTGGGGAGTTCTCGGGACCTTGCGATCGGAACGGTGTCGATTGCCTCGCTCATCATGGGGTCGATGCTGACGGAGGTCGTGCATCCCACCGCCGACCCATTTCTCTATCTCCGGTTGGCTTTCACCTCCACCCTCTTCGCCGGTCTCTTCCAAGCTTGCTTTGGCATACTCAGGTGTTCACTGTTCTTCTTCTTCTTCATCGATCAACTAACCCTTCCGCACCCCCACATGGGGTTAATTAACTAAAGGGTTGGTTTTGTTTAAACAATAAAAATAGGTGAGATAAAATTTATATTATTTTAAAAATATATAATTTATGATATAAATATTTTATTATAATTTATTAATATAAAATGTTAAATTTTTTAACAACGGTTAGTATAGAATATCATAATATATAATAAAAAATAGAGATGCATACAAAATAGAGTCTAAAATTGCACGCTCGTGTGTGTAGGCTGGGGTTCATCGTAGATTTTCTGTCGAAAGCGAGCCTGACGGGGTACATGGCCGGAGCCGCCATCATCGTGTCACTGCAGCAACTGAAGGATTTGCTGGGCATCGTCCACTTCACCAAGCGGATGGGAGTGGTCGCGGTCATGGCTTCTACATTCCACAGGAGTGACGAGGTACGACGCTTGCTGGCTCTACCCATGATTGATTCATTCCCTCTGTTCCTCAACTTTTCGGCGACGCCCCGACCGACTGACGCTTTCCTTTCCCTCTGTTTGCTCGCTGGCCGGCGCGCGCGGCCTTCGCAGTGGTCGTGGCAAACCATCGTCATGGGCGTTGCCTTCCTCGCCCTGCTGTTGTCGGCTAGGCACCTTGTACGTGTGTCTCTTCTTCACTGATGTGGTGCAATACCGATGTGGAATGACACTGATAGATAAAAAAAAAGCAAATGAGATGGCAGTCATTGTCTAAGCAGTTTTTATTATACATTTTTATATTTTATATTTTACATTAATATTTATCAAATAATTTTAATATTTTATAATAAAAAATTATATCAAAATATTTACATTATAAATTATATAATTCTTAAAAAAAATAAAAAAAGAGGTAAATTTCATCTCAACTCTTTTAATCACTAAGATATCACTGACAGGGCCTGAGGAAGCCAAAGCTGTTCTGGGTTTCGGCGGTGGCGCCGTTGGCATCGGTGATCCTGTCGACTGTTCTGGTTTTCGCCTCGCGAGCCGACAAGCACGGCATCAGCATCATCGGGGACCTCAAGCACGGCCTCAATCGACCGTCCTGGGACATGCTTATCTTCCACGGGCCCTACCTCTCCACCGTCATCAAGACCGGCCTGGTCACCGGCGTCGTCTCCCTCGCCGTAATGCTTCTCCCTTTCTAATTTTATGTTTTTCTCCACAAACGGATAAACGAAAAATTAGAACGGCACTGAACAGCTACGATCGACGGCCAATTCTGCTCTTGGTTACAGGAGGGTATAGCCGTGGGAAGAACCTTTGCTTCCATCAAGGACTACCAGGTCGATGGGAATAAGGAAATGTTGGCCATTGGGCTCATGAACGTCTTAGGCTCATTCACTTCATGCTATGTTTCAACAGGTGCTCTACTATTCTTTCTGTATGTATGCACGTGCTTCCTTCATTCTATTGTAACAGGGTGTAGAATCAAACCGATAGAAGTAACTAGGCTACTAATGAATGATAATAACTGCATCTTTTTCTTTCTGGAATTGTTACTTCTCTACAAATAGCAATCACAGCAAGTTTCCAACAGATGGAGCACAGCTAGGTGAGAGGATCGATGTCAAAGTGAAGCACTTGTTATTGTTAGAATAATCTCACATTGTAAAATGTAGGGAATAAAATTAGACTTAATATATAAAGAATTTTTTCACTCGTAGTTAATTGATTTTGAAATGAAATTGTAACCAGAGTCATTACTCGTAGAAGTATAGAAAAATTTAAAAAAATAAGCTACAAGTGAAGGAAAGTGTAGAATAGTCTTACATTGGTAAATGTAGGAAATAAAATTAAACTTAATATATAAAAAACTCTTTCACTCGTAGTTAATTGGTTTAGAAATGGAATTATAACCGTTACCACTCTCATGGTCATATTAACTTGAATGTTAAACAATAAAAGATGGAGTAAAAGGTTAAATAAAATACTGTTATTGTTCTTGAGCACTAAATCAATGGTACTACATATTTCAGTTTGAGAAGGCATAGTTCACCTGCTTGTGTTAAATTCTTCTACCACTCTCAATCCAGAATATGTATGACAAATTGTATCACAGATTGAAAGGTGAAACTACATTTTTGAATCTTGTTCCTCCCATGGCATGTTAGAAATGTTGCAATATGATGTTTCATCCTTTTAGTGTTATACATGAATGCTTTAACGCCAATTTTTCCCATGCATAAAACTTTAAAACCAATTTGGTGTGGATTTGCAGGAGCTTTCTCCCGTTCTGCAGTTAATAGTAATGCCGGATGCAAGACTGCAATGTCAAATATTGTGATGGCTGTGACCGTTATGGTTACCCTGCTTTTCCTCATGCCCCTCTTCAAATTCACTCCAAATGTTGTGTTGGCTGCAATTATCATTACTGCTGTTGTAGGCCTCATCGATGTTCCTGCTGTTATTTTGATATGGAAGATGGATAAGATGGACTTTCTTGTGTGCATGTCTGCATTCTTTGGTGTTATATTTGTCTCTGTGCAAGGAGGTCTTGCTATTGCGGTAAGTATTTGCTTCTCAAATCTTCCTTTATCCATCAATCTAATCAATTATTTTCTCTTAATTAGCATGTTTACTTGACATGAAGACTATCATTATATATATGGAATAAATTATGTAGGTTGGGATATCAATATTTAGGATACTATTGCAAGTGACACGACCAAAGGTTGAGATTCTTGGAAACATACCTGGAACACATATATATCGCAATCTTCATCATTACAGGGACGCAACCCGGATTCCCAGATTTCTCATTCTTGCGATTGAAGCTCCAATCAACTTTGTCAATGCCACTTATCTTAATGAAAGGTTTGCTGCTAATTTCTTGACTGCATATCTCATCTTTCCTACCGAGTAGTGATGACATTTTATTGGCTCCACTTCTGTCACTACATCTTTCATTGTTTTGCAGCTAATGCTCTCTCCAAAATATATAGTGATGTTTATAACTAATGTTTTGTGCATGCCAATTTAGATTTTGTAAATTTCATAGCCAATGGATTCTGGATTTAATATTTATATTCTTTTGGCCATAGAATTTCAAGGTGGATAGAAGATGAGAGGGACCAAGGAACTAAGCAAGCACTTCGATTTTTAATTCTGGACTTGTCTGGTAAGACTATGCTTAAAATATCTTTTTGAGAGCTTTGTATCCTACCATCAAAATGCTATGTGCTAACAATAGGAACTGCCTTAGACAGATTGTTCTTGAAAATTTCATTGTCTTTTTTGGGTGTGAAGCATCTTTAACATTGATTAATTTCTCCAAGAAGTAGTTCAAATGGGTGGTTCTGTTCTCATATCTATTTTGAATTTGACTACCTTAAATTTGGAAGAAAATTTGGTCTTTTTTGTCCCTTGTTTGAATATTTTTACTGCAGGACTGCCTTTTTTATGTTGTCAATGTGCCTCTCAACGTTGGCAAAATTTTACCAAGTGTTGGTTGTTAAACTTGTCGACACAATGCTGATATAAGTGCTGCGTTTCAAAAATTTTCACCAACACCTACTGGTCTTCAACTTACCATTATGTCCAACACAAAATCTACTTTTAAAACCATGTTCATTATAAGATACAAGTCTTTAATTGGTAAATTCATATGTGAAAGCCCTTGAACTCAAAGATTGTGGTAGCTTTCAGTGTTTAATTGCTTGCTTGTCAGTTTGGGTAATGAAATAACCAACCATCATTGATTGTCATTAATGTTTCTCTGACTGGTAGTGTTGTTTGTTCTTCTTCGGTGCCAACTAACAATTAAGCTTCCTCGTTGAATGCAAGTGTGTGAATGAATCTGTGCTTTTGAACATTTCGTCAGCATTTGCCATTTCAGGTGTAAGCACGGTTGATACAAATGGTATCTGTTTCCTTGTGGACTTGAAGAAGACGATGCTTAAAAGGGAACTTGAGGTAAGGTTTTACAGCCAAATGGAATTCTGTAGTTTGCATTCTAGTACAGAAGTAAGCAAATTAAATGGAACATATGTGGATTTTACCTTATTAAAATCAATTGACTAATAATAAAAAGTTCACAAGTAATATAAAGATTTCAATTTTACTTATTTTTTTCAATATAAAACTATTTTTACCAACAACATACACCAAACAAGAATACTTTGTTGTTGTTGATGCAGCTTGTTTTTGTAAATCCTGTTGGCGAGGTGATGGACAAATTGGAGCGAGCAAATGCAATTCACAACTTCCTTGGGTTGGATTCCCTGTACTTGACTGTAGGTGAGGCGGTGGTTGCACTCTCCGCTGTCTGCAAGGATGCCTCTGTATCAGACCAAGTCTGAGGGTTGCATCCACCAGTTTAGATTAAAGGAGCTGTGGTGCCCAGGCACCCATCGTCTACCAGTTGAAGCTGTGTTTTACTACAAGCCCACCCGAACCAAAAGCTGTAGCTTCTTTTGTCTCCCATCATTTTTCTCAGTGTCTCCCCACGACTGAGCTGTGCTATCTTACACTTTGACTGGTAATTCGAAAGCAAAAATTGCTGGAAAATATTGTCGAGAAAGCTGTGGATGGATGGATGGAGGTGCTTCTTTCTTCTTGTGTTTACTAGCTCCTCTCTTCCTGCAATTGCTCCCTTGGATTACGTATAGATAAAATAAAGATAGCCGATTTTAGTGTATGTTTAACACATCTGATCCACCGGGCCATTGCAAGCAAAGACAGAAAATGTCAAAGATATTAGATTAGTAGAAAGGAGTGGATGAGCACTAACGTGTGAATTTCATACGTACGTTTGCTGACTTGTGACCCTAACGACTGCTTTGATGTTATGGTTTTATTTGATAATAGAGTTTGCAAAAAATTTTATTATGTAAAGTATTTGTTTAAATCAAGTGTAATAAAAGTAGATTTTTTCACTATAGTTGTAAAAAAGAAAATAAAAAGAGATTTTTTCATTTTAAAAATCATGTTGGTCTAAAAAAAATGTAAATTTTTAGTTCAACTAACATGTAAATTTTATTAAACAAAGTTAAACAAAGAGAGAATGAGTAACAAGTTCTCTGCATCAAATTCAATTGGTGTAATCCACGCAGTCTTTCTAAAGAAATTACCTTATAACTACTAGTAATAATAATAATAATAATAATAAGCAAAATGGCTAGTGACTCCTAGTACTAGAAATAATACACCAATATCTTAATAACTAAACTAATCTTCTTTGTTATTCAATTATATATTTATTCGTTCTTTAAATTATCTACCTTTCATCTTATTCTTTGCCCTTTAAATCACTTATCATACACACATACATACAGGGCATGCTTTGTTCGAATCAAGAAATAAGTCTATAGACAAGTTTTATAATAACAAGAAAACAAAAATTAAGATAATATAGCTTTTACGATTTCCAAAAAATGACGAATTAAGCGTAAAAACATGATGACAGGTGATTTGTATGAATGCAAGAAAGAGAGAGAATTCGAAAAAGAAAGGGATTAGGTTTAGGACAAAAGAAACTCAAACTAATAAATAAATAATTGTATCTTTCGATAAAATTAAATGACGTTAATATACAAATGTGCGTTTATTCCATTCATGATATTATTTTTGCTTCTTTTTTCACCCATTAGTTAAAAATAATCTTATTTTTCGTAATTAGATATCATCTCAATTACTTCTCACATTTTAATGTTACTTCTTTTTAATTAGAATCCCTTGGAATGACGACGGATCCGTGGAAGTATTACGTCGTATTAATCTTTTAAATCTCCTCCTTTTGGTTGAGGTAACTATTAATGCTTTTGCCTTGTTTACCTAAGCTTTTACTCTAGTTGTTGCTTCTCATAATAGTTGAATTGACCTTTCAACTAGAGATGTAAATTAGGTTACTCAACATAATTTGGTTCGATTAATATTATATTTGATTATTTAGTTGGTGACTCAGGTATAATTTATATGACACGACCTAGTTAAGTTCACGTTGAGTTAGGTTTAGCATAATTTAATTTTTAATTATTTTTTATATTATTAAAAGTTTATATAATATTAATATAATTTATAAATACTAACAAATAATTAAAGGTAAAATTCAAACATGCAATCATACATTTCTTATTAATAAATTCAAACCATTAAAACTATATATAATGTATATAACTTAAAAAATAAATTAAAATAAATATAAAATTATAAAAAATTATAAATTTATTTTTGTTTTACATGACATAGAAACGTAGAAGATTGACTTAAACATGACCTACCAAATCATGTTGTATTGATTAACAATACGATTTAACTGTATGGAACTGTGTTAGACTTAGTTAGATACAATCTAATCCTTTATGAAGATATCATTTGAGATTTAAGGAATGTTTGTAACTTTAGAAATGATGAAAAATCATATAAAATAGTGAAAAATAATAAATCAAAAATTTTGTCCTTTTTCACTATTTCTTATTAATTTTAAAAGTACAAATCCTTCGTTAGGCTTTGTTTGTCTATGTATTTTGGTAAGTTTGATTGAGTTTCACATTTTTTTAGAAATTATATGATTTATGATAAAAAAAGTAATGATAGTATTTTAAAAAAAATTGTAATAAATAATGAATAAAATAAGTAAAAGAATATGTATAGTATTTATTATAATAAGGTGATAATAATATTTTTTTTGAAAGTTGTGATGAATAATGAATAAAATATGTAATAGAATAATAAATAATATTTATTATATTAATATAATAATGATATTTTTTTAAAAGTTGTAATGATAATATTTTTTTTTAAATTTTCATATCTAATAAATAATAAAAAATATAAAATTATTTAATAAATAATATTATAAAATATTATAATATACAGTAAAAAAAATATAATTACATGGGCCTTAGTCTATTGCGCGTTTATAAATTTGGGAAGAAATCCATGCGAAGTCCAGAACGGAGACCTTTTGAGCTGCCTTCGATTTCTCCCCGTGTCGCTCCAATCCACTGCTCTGCAGCAGAGGAAGACATGGCGGGACGAGCTCCGGATGGAGGGAGTGGAGGTGGTCAGGGGAACTTCAACCAACGCGGGGTTGGCGGAGGCGGTGGAGGGGGCTTCAACTTTAACTTCAATCAGCAGGGCCCTGCTGGAGGAGGAGGAGGAGGTCCGTTCCCCGGCGGGTGGGATTTCCGATGGGGATCCGGCGACATAGATGGTGGAGGACCGGGAGCAGGGTGGGACTACCGGTGGGGCTTTGGATCTGGGCCGGGGCCCAGTGCTTTCGGATTCAGCTACGGTGCCTCTCCTTCTGGGCAAAGCGCGGGGTACGGTTTCGGGTGGAGCACCGGGGCTGGTCAGGCTGCTGGAGGAGGTGGAGGCGGCGGCGGTGGTAGGGGTGGAGGGAATTCATCGTCCAGTGGGTTCGGATTTGGATTCGGCAGCTCTGGTGGTGGCGGTGGAGGTGGAGGCCGAGCCAACGGCGGCGGCCGTGGCGGCGGGAGGGCGACCAATTGAGCAGGAAAGTCGATCATCTGTATTGATCTACTTATTCTGAGTACAATACATATCTATGTTTTTATTGTGTTAAGCATATCGCATACAAATTTAATTTCTCATAGATAAATCTTTGATTATATCATGCTTCCTATTTAGTAGTTTTGATTATTTAATTTCTCATGCATGGTACCGTAAGGATTTTTTTTCTGATCAGTAATTGTAGCTGTTGCTTCTTCTCTTCGCAATCGCTTTTCTCCTTCCCCACGTAATGCCGTTTCAGTCTTCCAATCATTTTGAGGACCTGCTGATTTAAATTTCCTCTTTGAACATTTTAACTTCTCCAACCTCCTTAATTACTCTATTTTAGTTATGAGAAGCTACTCCAGCTTGGTCATGTCACTAACCCAACAAAATAATGTTGTCTGGACTCTAGGGAACGACAGTGTAGGAGACTAGGTGCACTCTTTTGGAAGGAAAATGATGCTCTGTGCTCACTTGCACATGATAATGTTGCAGTGGGATGCTTAGTTTTGCACAAAATCATTCATAATGCATTTATACTCCTTGTTTGCTGGTGACCATGAACCAAAATTTATGGTTCTCGAATGTTTAGAAAATTGGAATTTTTTCTTGCAATAAAGGGTGTGGCATCTATTAAAATCACAGTATCTTGTAGAATATATCAATAGTTTTATTTATGAAATTGCTTCTTGTATAACCAATTGGTGATTCGGTCACATGATTGAAACAGCTTAATGTCTTTCCCTCTTTTTTGGATGGATTACTGATCTCAAATCTGCTAAACATTCTTCTTCTTCTTTAAAGAATCCAAAACTACAAATTTTAAGTTTTTATGTTCATGATATTTACATGCTTGGTATTTGTTTCCATAATTAATTGAATTTATATCAGTATTTTTCATCTTTGTTTGTAGTATTCAGTCCCCATTCAATCACAATTTGGCAATTAAATTTTAGAAAAATCCAGTGAAATTTTATTGTATTAGTCGTCAATCAGGATTTTAGAGATATGATTATGGATCTAACAAAAAAAATGCTTCTTGCTGAAAGAACGCCTTTATTGTAAATGGATGCTGTTAAAGGGAGGAGCATCTAGCTTATTGGTCTCTTTTCCTATGAAAACAATATAGAAATTAACTTTTCTCTTCTGGATTTTTAATACTTTGTTTAAAGACCAGAAAATTTGCTCTTTTTGTAATTTTTAGGCATTGTGATTGTGCTTAATGATTATTTTTGTTCTGCCAGCATGTCTTATATTTTCTTGACTACATTCCTTCCTCGTCGTGGTTAATTTATCGAGTTTTCCTTTATAATTGTTTTCAAATTCAGAGTACAATCACTTTGTTTTTGTTATTATAGATAAATAGTGATGCATCACAAAGACCACTTTTAAAACCATAATTAAGAATAAATTCACTAAATTTATCATAGGAAGATCTAAAAGATTACTTTAACCCATAAATAACTTTATTCAATTTGCAAACATAATTAGTTATTTGGATTATCATGCCCGTGTGGTGGCTACTGCATGTACACATGTTTAGTCAATTCACCATGGAGGTAAGTGTTCTTAACATCTAATTGTTTTATTCTCCTACCATATGTGGTAACAAGGGATAAGACAATTCTCAGGTTTCACAGTAGGAGAAAAAGTTGCTGTGTAATGTATATCCTCTAATTGATTACATCCAATGGCAACTAACCTAGCTTTCAATCTTTCTAGACTACTAGCTTAGCTTTATAAACCCATCTTGAGTTTATGAGATGCATGACAGGCTGTCTTGGCACTGGTTATTAGATAAAGCTTTAATCTCTTCTCACATAGCAACACACCACCCCATCATGATTAAGAGCATCTTTAGGGGTTGCAGAAATTTCAGGAATATCATCACCAGTTGGAGCGTTGAGAGCATATTTAGGATTAAGCTTTACAGTACTCAGGGATATTATTCCCCCATCATCTATCTCCTTATCATCATTCCTTGTTCCTTCATCATTCCATGTGGTTCATTACTTCATCCTGTCAAGCAAAGGACTCATTTGCATTCGCATGGCAAAGAGTATCATGAGCCGAAGCAAAAATATCAGATGCAATCTGCTTATCTTTTTCAGCAACAGAAATGTTTGTCCCACATTCAATGGAGGCATTGAAAGTGGGCATTCGGGTGTTTATGC